>JBBPBX010044792.1:6301-27297 GCA_038048925.1 Garcialebias charrua
CTAATAATATATATTTTTTCCCTTATAAATAAAAGAACAAACGATAAATATTAAAGCATGCAATAAGGGTACAGAATAAAGTACCAAAAAGTGAAAAAGAAATATAATATTTACAAGGTCCAAAGAAAAACAGTCAAAAGCAACATGGTAGAATATAACGGTGCAAGTAGGATGAATTGTCACAAGGCTCAGTTTTAGGTCCCACCTTTTTTTGTTTTTTACAATTTATATAAATAATGTAGGTCTAAACATTCCTGGCGTATCCTTGTATCTCTGCTGATGACACTGTAGTCTACTGCCGAGCGAACACAGTTGCCAAGGTTCCCTTTCAGTCATGTTCTCTCGGTGCAACATATGCTATGGGAATTGCACCCCCATGCGATCCATCCATCCATCTTCTTCCGCTTATCCGGGGTCGGGTCGCGGGGGTAGCAGCCTAAGTAGGGAGGCCCAGACTTCCCTCTCCCCAGCCACTTGGAGCAGCTCCTCTGGGGGAATCCCAAGGCGTTCCCAGGCCAGCCGAGAAACATAGTCCCTCCAGCGTGTCCTGGGTCTTCCTCTGGGTCTCCTCCCGGTGGGACATGCCCGGAACACCTCACCAGGGAGGCGTCCAGGAGGCATCCTAACCAGATGCCCGAGCCACCTCAACTGGCTCCTCTCGATGTGGAGAAGCAGCGGCTCTACTCCGAGTCCCTCCCGGATGACTGAGCTTCTCACCCTATCTCTAAGGGAGAGTCCAGACACCCTGCGGAGAAAACTCATTTCAGCCGCTTGTATCCGAGATCTCGTTCTTTCGGTCACAACCCAAAGCTCATGACCATAGATGAGGGTGGGAACGTAGATCGATCGATAAATTGAGAGCTTTGCCTTTTGACTCAGCTCTCTCTTCACCACGACAGACCGGTACAGCGCCCGCTTCACTGCGGACGCTGCACCTATCCGCCTATCGATCTCATGCTCCAGTTTTCCATCATTCGTGAACAAGATCCCGAGATACTTAAACTCCTCCACTTGGGGCAGGACCTCCTCCCCGACCCGGAGAGGGCATGCTACCCTTTTCCGGCTCAATGCGCCCCCATGCGATTACCTGAAGTAATACATTCACACCTTTACGGCAAGGGTGTCAGCGTTACGTCAGAGGCACCGCCCTCTGGGTATTTAAGCTGCTGACGCCCATCCATCTTTCTTTTATTGTCCTTCACCTCGCTTAAACCTGAACTACCTCTCTGTGCGGGACTTCTCTGTTGTTTCATCGCTCAACCAGAGGTGAGCTTGCTCCCTACACAGAGCGTACAGAGAATTATTCCTACGTACTACTGGGCTAGCGAAAGCTAGTCCAGCACATTTTCACTTAACCCCAAAGTTTTTTCTTCTCCTCTCTCAGCAGACTGCTTCGCTCGACGGCGCTAACTGCGCAACAACCGCTACCCTGCTAACTTGTAGCGGGCTAGCCAGCGAAAGCGACGCGGTGGAGGAGACATTTCAAAATAAAAGGAAAAAGATTCTGGAAGGACTCACTCGCCTTATCTCGGACATGCCTCCGGAGAAAGGAAAGCGAAAGATAAGACTTCCAAGGAAAACCAGCAGGACGGCGAGCCTAACTTTGCACGCCTGTCCTAGCGGATGCCGTTTCTCCCTCTCAGCAACGGACACCCACGAGGCCTGTCCCATCTGCTTGGGAATGTCACACGCAAAAACGGCACTGGATATGCCCGACTCTTGCCCACACTGCAGCCAGATGCTGGAGGCGATAAGGAGGCACCGGGCTAACTTTGTCGCCAAGGCCATGGGCGCCGCTGCAGCACCAGCGGACCCAAACACCACTGAGCCCCTCTCTCCTACACCGGAGCTCGAGAACATGGCTCTGCACGACAGCACACGAGTCGAATAGGGTGACAGCCCTGACGTGCTTGCTCCTATGGTGGACTTCACAGTCAAATTCGACACTCGAGGCATGATGAACGAGGATGAGATCTCAATTTCAACCTTAGGCGAATTTTCTGCGGAGGACGCAGACGTCGAATACGAGAAACAGGGAGAAGATCTCTCCCGCACCCTGGTACCTGTGCTCCCAGAGACTGACTTTTCTATCCCTGCTCTGTTCGACCTGTGTCACAGAGCAACGGACGCGTTGCAGATCCCATGGCCAGAGCCTCCGTCTCGTCAACAGGTCACGAGGCTGGCAGGAAACTATTTTTACTCAAAGCAGCAGGCCGCCACGAGGCAAAGGATGCACGTGTTACCGGACTTCCTCACAGAGCTGACTCGCACCTGGCCTCAGCCCAGAGCTCCCATGCTGTTACCACTCTCGCAGTTTCTCGACGTGGACGGGATAGATAAGGTGGGAATAGCCAACATGCCTCAAATTGAGGACACGCTGGCGTCTCATCTGGCTCCCAAGTCATCCAGGACAAAACCAACTCTCCCCAGCATAGCTTGTCGAGCTTCAGCTTCTTTGCTCGAGAAATGCTACAGAGCTCAGGGACTCGCGGCGCGCACGATGTACGCGTCCACGTTGATGCAGGCTTACCTAGCTGAAAAACTACAGCAGCTCCAGGTAACGACGGACAAGCAAGCTGCCGCTGACTTGCTGGATGAAGCCCGCAGGGCAACAGACTTTGTGCTCTGCATGTTGGGAACAGCCACTGTTGCTTAAGGCAGAGGCATGGCTGAAGTGGTCATCATGATACGCCATCTGAGGATGACCTTAATTGACCTTCCAGAGGGACAAAAGATGCCTTTTCTCCACCATTCGATAGAACCGACGGAATATACGGGCTTAGCGTAATGGCCTAGGGGACCCTCCGGGTGCATGCAATACACGCCGATGTGGACACGGGCAAACACCTAGTATAGGCCGTTCACATTCACCGTATCTTAGCCGTTGTGCATGCTGAATTTTCGCCGAGAGCGTCCACGAGTTCCGTCCGGCCTCCCGAACGCGTCTGTCGAGACGGCACGTCTCTATCACTTACGGGGGCCGAGATATTTCGCGTGCTATATCAACTTCTGCCACCAGACGGAGCGGTGACGGTCGCCAAACGTACATAGGGGACACGGATGGCCGTTCCCTCATGCATGCACGTGCCATTGCAATGTATTGGTCATGTCCGTCATGTACCTTATATGCCCTTACACGTCAGCCGTGCCCATTCAGGTCAATCTGTGCCCATTTACGGGCACCAAGCGTTCCCAGACAGGCACCGTCCACAGTGAGGAGCAAACATATGGGCCGTGCCCCTTATAGCCAGTTTGTGCCCCTGGATTGAGATGTATGGGCCGTGTCCCTCATGACTGACTTGTACCTCTGCATTGTGCCGTATGAGCCGTAACCCTTATGGTTGTCTTGTGACCCTTATGGTTGCATTGTGAAGTATGTGCCATACCCCTTATGGTTGTCTTGTGCCCCTTATGGCTGTGTTGTGATGTATGGGCCGTACCCCTTATAGCCAGCTTGTGCCCTTGCATTGTGATGTATTGGCTGAACCCTTTATGGCTGATTTATGCTCCTGCATTGTGATGTATTGGCTGTACCCCTTATGGTTGTCTTGTGCCCCTTAGGGTTACATTGTCACGTATGGGCCGTACCCCTTATGGTTGTCTTGTGCCCCTTAGGGTTACATTGTGATGTATGGATCATGTCCCTTATGGATGACTTGTACCTTTGCATTGTGATGTATGAACCGTACCCCTTATGGTTGTCTTGTGCCCCTTAGGGTTACATTGTGACATTAACACTAGCAATCCCAGGGAAAAAAAAAAACACAAGAACTGCCATGAGTTTGTCAAAATGACAATTCTTCCATTAGGTGTCTTGAGCCTGGGGGTAGACATCTTTGTTTGTGGGTAAACATCCCCTCCTGAGAATCTTCTCCCAGCATATCTTCTCCAGTAGGTCAAAACAAAGGATCCCCTCACACAGAGAACATTCTTCATTTACATACACCCCCCACAAATTACCTCCACATTCCAACAGAGAGAGAGTTGCTTTCACCAGAGACTTATTGCTCTGTAGGTGGGGGGGGTTATGTCCATTGTTTGAGACCATCTTTTGTTGAGAGCCTCTCAAACTGACTTCATTCACCTCAGTTGAAGAAGCAGGATAAATAAGAGCAGGAGAGCAGGATCACAAAAGCAGCAGAAATGTCCAAATTTTATAATGCAGAGCAAACTTTACAGTTAGTTTTGGATAAAGTGAACCCGTGCGATTCAGATGGTGAAGAGATAATCTGTAAATGTACAGTTTATAGATGTTACTATCTTCATTCCGTACGTTTTTTGGCATGTAACTACTCGCACAGTTTTGGTGCGATTTCAACAATTCATATATCAAAATGTTCAGCTCATTTAGGACAATCCGGCTATGACTTTTGGTAATGCTGCAACTTTAGCTTTTTGAGATATTCAGCCTTTTCGGCCATCTTTTTCCCATTGAAAATGAATGGAGCTAAAATGAAATGGCCGTTTGGGGGCTTTATCATATCCTAAATCTCACCAAATTTGGCAGACTCATCACTCAGACATGGGGGAGTAAAAAATGATCAAAACCTCATGTTTTCATATATGATGAAGGGGCGTGGCCTGGCCTCAAAGTTAGGTATCTCGCCATGAAAAACGAAACACTAATAGCACCTACACGAAAACTGTCTAATACATCAAACCTTCAGTGATTGACCCACAACCAGTCCCCTGCAATACTGAATGGTCAAATCATGACATTAATTAAGCCACGCCCCCTCACAACAGGAAGTGTACAGTTGTACATTGAACGTCCCGATCGGACACCTGTTACCTAATCAGCGTGACGGTCTGTCCAGTGACCAAAGACATGTTGCTGTAACAAGCTTTCCAACACTGACCGTTTTGGGTGGAGCATGTGGGCGTGGCAATATGGCGAATCAGACGTAACGCCATCACAAACGAAACACTAATAGCACCTACACGAAAACTGTCTAATACATCAAACCTTCAGTGATATACCCACATCCGGTCCCCTGCAATACTGACTGGTCAAATCATGACATTAATTAAGCCACGCCCCCTCACAACAGGAAGTGTACAGTTGTACATTGAACGTCCGGATTGGACACCTGTTACCTAATCAGCGTGACGGTCTGTCCAGTGACCAAAGACATAGTGTTGTAACAAGCTTTCCAACAATGACTGTTTTGGGTGGAGCATGTGGGCGTGGCGATGTGGCGAATCAGACGTAACGCCGTCACAATACGTTTGGCCTTTGGGGAGCTTTATCATATCCCAAAACTCACCAAATTTGGCAGACTCGTCAGGACTGGTGAAAAATTACATATTTTGGGGGCGTGGCCAAAATTGCAACAGAAAGGGCTCAAGAGCGCCACCTAGAATATTTCAAATTACCCTCCGCATTGGCCTTAGTTTCACGTAGGATCATGAAATTTGGTACACTTGTCCAATTCACCAAGACGCACAGAAAACCCTCTGGCGTCAACGTTGTACGATAAATGGGAAGGCGGCCATTTTGGAATGTGGACCAAACTGAGTGCACGCACTGGGTGCCGAACGGGTACGGGAAAGGCACGAGAGTGTTTCGGGGTGGACCAGCTCGACTTCCCGCGGTCGCCGCGAGAAGGGCGGAGCGGCGCTAAGGCATTCACACGTGCATTTACAGTATATGTATACACATATATATACATGTACATATACAGTATATGTACACACATATATATATACATGTATATATATCTATATATATACATGTATATATATATATATATATATATATATATATATATATATATATATATATATATATACTGTATATATATATATATATATATATATATATATATATATATATATATATATATATATATATATAGGCTCAATAAGATTTACCTGACTAAATTAAGGTTGAATGAATGAATGTATAAATATGCCCCAAGGCCTCCTCCCCGCCAACAGAATGGAATGGCCTCATATACATACCAATGGCTTTAAAAATGCTAATTCAATTTGTCAGTTTGACAATCCCATGGGTTGCATAGGTAAAATTGTCATTTTGACAAAAACTGGTATTGCTAGTGTTGGCCGTGTACCTTATGGCTGATTCATATCCCTTATGGCTGCATTGTGACGTATGGGCCGTACCCCTTATGGTTGTCTTGTACCTTTGCATTGTGATGTATGGGCCATACCCCTTATGGCTGACTTGTGCCCCTTAGGGTTACATTGTGACATATGGGCCGTACCCCTTATGGTTGTCTTGTGCCCCTTAGGGTTACATTGTGACGTATGGGCCGTCCCCCTTATGGTTGTCTTGTGCCTCTTATGGTTACATTGTGATGTATGGGCCATGTCCCTTTTGGCTGCATTGTGACATATGGACTTATGGCTGGCTTATGCCCCTCATGGCTACTGCATTGTGATATATGGGCCGTAACCCCGTAACCTTAACTTTCCAAACAGTTGCTCATGCTCTTCCTGGGTAACTCCATGCACGTTTAGCAGCACAAAGTGGCAAAAGATAGGCACTGTTCACAAAAACATTAGAAAGACATGGCTCTGTTCCTCAGGTATCAATATTGCCCATTGTGGTAAAGGGACTGCACATGCATAGCACCATCTCTAGTTAATAGTGTCTTGTCCAAGACAAAGGAGTGTGATTGCTGTTGGAATTACTACACTAACTCTAGCGTTAGATTGATCACACTCAGCCACAGCCACCCATGTGATACCATAGGAAGATCAGTTATTCTACATTGACAATCTCCATCTCATACCTACTTGTACGATCTGACCATGCCAGTCCAGTAACGTTCTTGTATGTTATAACCCATATCATAATAACTTGTACACACAGGCCGTGCAACTTGGGTAGTGAATTTGTCCCTTATGGCTAGCTTGTGATGTATGGGCCATGTTTTAGGCAGCAGGCGTAGGGAGGAGGTTGGGAGTTGTGCTACGTTCACACCTCCTCCAGCAACAACCTAAAACAAACTAAAACTCTAGCCAATAACATAAACCAAGCAACAACAAAGAATAAACATGTAGATGTATTTATCTATTCCACCCGATCTATCCAAAACAAAAGGCTTTAAAAAAAAGAAAGTAATACCACAAAAAATTTTGAGACCAGGGATTGAACCCTAGTCTCCCACATCCCAAGCCAGTTGTTAGACCACTGACCCAACCTGGCATAAATGGATTGTTTCTCTATCACACCGTATTAAAACAAATACAACGAGACATTTTTGATGAAGTGTAAAATATTCTTAAAATAAATAAGTTAAAATACACAAATAACTAGTGCCATTCCGAAAACTATAATATGCTTTATGATTTGTTCTTTGTTCGACTGCCCCTAATGGTCCGGAGCACTTCCCTTGTAGCTTTTTCTATTTGCAGCTGTCTTTTTGAATTTGCAGCCGACTTTTTTAATTTGCAGTCGTCTTTTTAAATTTGCAGCTCTTATCTCTTCTTGCAGCGCGTTTGCACCCCTCGGCCACCGTACAATTCTCATTTTCCTTGATCTTTTGACCTTTCGACATTGGAAGGCCCTAGCTCCCCTTAGGAACCTCGTAAAGGGCTCAAGTTCACAGGTCCTGATAAGCTGGACCCCCTGACAACACTCAGTGAGTTTGGTGTCACTCTTCCATTCACGCTATGAATTATGGGTACCTGAAATTTGACAAAGATGGGGTTTCTGGTTAGCCTGCTAAACGGAGTCGTAGAGCCACGAAACTCGCAGGGCGTGGTTGGCGTAAAGCCACAACCTAGCACCTAAATGTTTGTGTCTTTACACCTTCCACCCTAGGATTTATGGGTACTTGTATTTTGAACGAAACCGGGGTGAACCCCGCTTAGTTTAACAACCTAAACGAGGTCCGATCTGAGCGGGGCCAATGTCTATGCGTCTGTCGGAGGCCCGGTAACAACATATCCAAAAATGGTGAGTTTAGACCTAGTAAAAAAAATGACTCAATTTTTCATTCAAAGTGCTTTATAGGTCTTTGGCACCTAAGAGGATCTTTTGGGTGAGTTTTCAGAACAATTTTTTTTCTAAAACCACTGGGTCCGATATGACACCATATTCTTATCCGAGGTCCCTCCAGCATCCCACACTGTGATTTTGGGGTCTCTACGTCCAACGCCTGGGGACTTGTGGATATATGTCCCTTGGTATCCGACGAGACGCTCGTTAACCCCCTAAACTAGGTAGTTCGTGCACATACGTGCACAAAATCAGAACATGTTGTTCGTGGACTCGAGACAAATCCACCGGCATTTGCCCCGTCTTTCTACGTGCCTCGGAAGCCGAGATCTGACCTTAAGGAGCTCGTTCACAATTACCGTATTTTCTAGTCTATAAGGACGCATCCTCAGTTTTCTTCAGGATTAAGCTAAATACTTAAAATTCATAGGGCATGTTAAGTATGACCACCTGAAGGTGTATGCACAGTTTCGTGTCCGTGCGTTGACCATAGCACGCACAAGGTGCCACGTACATAACACATGTTAAGTCAATGGAGGCTGTGAATTAGCAAACTCTACGGCACGCCAAGTGTCATGGCAAGCACGTACAGAAATGAGAGAGAGATCATTGGGCGCATTATTCAGAGCTTTACGTCGGTATCAAGATCATCCTTGTAGGTGGTTCCTAAAAGAAGCTGTGAGGCAAAAGGCACTCGTCACACCTCCCAGAGAAGACCTCAAAAGTTTCAAAAATAAAAAAAACTCGTAACTCCCTTTAGGAATAAGCCATCCTCTCCAATCTTGGTACAGATGTAGAGCAAGTACTAAGGAAGAGTTATGCAGATTTTCGTGCACGTACATGGACATGCACGTGTGCGGGAGGCCCCACGAGTTTAACTGCTTTTGTACATTTTACGGGTTTCACGAAGCACACAGAGACATATGAGGGGTCTCGCTGAATTGCCCTTGAGCAGACCTTTCCAACGGTATGAAGCATATGTTTGTACGACGTTCCTACGCGAAGCTGTGACCCAATGTGTACTCATATTTTCTCTATAATAACGCCACATGCAAAATTCGAGACCTAATGATAAATAAAACTTCATAACTTCTGTTAAGATAAAGGTATCTTATTTAAGCTTGGTACAATTATAGAGCAAGTATCAAGTAAGAGTTCTGCAAAATTCTGTGCAGGTACGTGCACGTGCACATGCGCCAGAGGCCCTGAAAGTTTAATAACTTTTTGGGGTTTAGCGGGTCCCAGGAAGCAGGCACAGTGGTGAGACAGGTGTCTCTGAATTGCCCTTGAGCAGATCTTTCCAACGGTATCTGGGATGCCTTTGTACCACCTTCTTACGTGAAGCTGTGACCCAATTTGCACTCATTTTTTCTCTATGATAAGGGCTCATTCAACATTCGAGCCCTAATGATTAAAAAAACTTCATAACTTCCTTTAGGAATAAGCCATCAACTCCAAACTTAGTACATATGTAGGGCAAGTAGTAAGGAAGAGTTATACAAAATTTCCTGCACGTACGTGCATGCGCACGTGCGCCAGAGAACCCACGGTATAAACCACTTTTGTGCATTTTACAGGTATTTGCAAGTTCTCACAGACATGGGATGGGTCTATTTGAATTGCCCTTGAGCAGCCTTTTCCAACGGTATGAAGCACATGTTTGTACAACCTTGCTACGCGAAGCCATGGGCCAAAATGCACTCGTCAACCTGTAACTAAGGCCTCCGAAGGCCTTAGTTTACAAATGTTTACAACTTCCTACAAAAGCAACCAAACTACTTCAAATTCTCAGGTTGTCATCAACTTGGAGTCCTTCTGTAACCCTGATAATGTTGTGTCCTTTGCTGCTTTCCTCTATGAATTACGGGCATTTATATATTGGCCTGACCTTTTGACCTTTAGAGGTTGGAGGGCCCGTTGGGGCACTTAGAAACCTTGCAAATAGCTGAAACTCACAGGTCTTAATCAGCGTATCACCTTGACTGCATGTTGTACGTTTGGGGTCAATTCTCATTTTCCTTTATCTTTTGACTTTTCAAATTTGGAAGGTCCTAGCTCCCCTTAGGAACCTCGCAAAGGAATCAAACTCACAGGTCCTGATCAGCTAGAACCCTTGACAACACTCAATGAGTTTGGTGTCACTCGTCCATTCACGCTATGAATTATGGGTACCTGAAATTTGACAAAAATTGGGTTTCTGGTTCGCCTGCTAAACGGAGGCGTAGAGTCACGAAACTTGCAGGATGTGGTTGGCTTCAGGCCAGGACCTAGCACCTAATGTTTTGTGTCTCTAGACCTTTCACCCCAGGATTTATGGTTACTTGTATTTTGGACGAATCTGGGGTGAACCCCGCTTAGTTTAACACCCTAAACGGGGTCCGATCTGAGCGGGGTTGACACCGACGCGTCCATCGGAGGCCTGGCAACAACATATCCAAAAATGGTGAGTCTGGACCCAGTATAAAAAAATGGCTTCCAGAGACCCAATTTTTCATTCAAAGTGCTTCGTGGGTCTTAGCTCAGCGTACAGGCAGTGTGCCACACTACGCCGTACATACGCAGAGGCACAAGCGTAGCTCCGTAGGGCACGAATGCGCAAAGCTCAAATTTTACGACCGCGTACACAATGCGCGTTGTCTCACAATAAATTACCCGGCGCCGGACTGTTTTGTATGTTACACAAATGAATTAAATTCCCCTTCTTCATCGCTAAACTGGACTTTTATTTTGTTTTTTTGCCAAAAGTCAAGTAATCGCTTCCTCCTCCGCAACTCCATGATTGAAATGAATGAATTTCTTACGAGCGAATAATAACTCATGTCCTACCTGGCTACGCGACGTTCTAAATATTTCCTGGTTGGATGTGGGCTGTAGGACCAAGGCTCTCTGTTTTTATTTGTATTTTTTTAGAACTTTTTATTTACATATATAGTTTAAAAACATTGCAACGGCTGCAGCCGAGCTAGCTCATGCATTTTTTGTCTCCCACTCGACTTGTCAATCGATTGAGTAGGCGTGTCAGCAAATGACCAATCAGCAACCTCAGTTTGTCCCGTAGGTAGACGCTTTGCATGTAGCTGCTCAAATTACAACAAGAATTTGGAGTGAAAACGCGAGCATTTAACGCGAGAATGAAAGCCGAGCTGTGCCAACGAATGCGTGCGCACAGAATGCACACGTAAAGTGGTGTACAGGCAGTACGCTGAGCTCTGTCGGAGGTTTTAGCCCCTTAAGAGGATGTTTTGGGTGACTTTTCAGAACAAATTTTTTTTTAAACCGCTGGGTCCAATATGACACCAGATTCTTATTCGGGGTCCCATCCAGCATCCCACGTTGTGATTTTGGGGTCTCTACGCCCAACGGCTGGGGACATGTGGACAATTGTCCCCTGGTCCAACGAGGCGCTCGTTAACCCCCTAAACGAGGTTGTTTGTGCAACAAACTCACAGGTCCTGTTCTCCGGAATCCCGGGACCACGTTCTGTGAGTTTTGTGTCCGATCTGAGTCTTCACTAGGATTTATGGGTATTTGGTCTTCTACCAAATCGGGGTTTGCTTTACCCACTAAACAAAGTCCTTTCGGTACCAAACTCACAGGTCCTGATCGGCACAACCCCTTGATCGTGTTCTGTGAGCTTTGTGTCCCTGTTACGTTCGGGCTAGGATTTATGGGTAATGAAAAATTTGAATGGGCACAAATGATACATGAGGGGCACGGCCAAGTCTTTATTAAGAGTGACGGTCCATGCCTGTCTCGTGCCTTGTTATGCCCTCGTAATGGGCATGAAAGGTATGTAGAGGGCACGGCCTAGTCATGGGTATTGGAGGAGTTTGTACCCGTCTCGGACCACTTTATACCCCCGACATAAAATTTCACGCTCTGTAACTCCTAATTGATTTGACTGATCATCACGAAACTTAGAGAGTCTTGTCCCCTCTTAAGCAACTACAAGTGTGTCAAAGCAGAACCTTCTAGGTGCTTCCCAAGTCTACTTCCGGTTAGCAACATAGCAAGCGTTAGCGGACAGTTACGTTTCGTTCAGAATGTCCAGGAGATGCTTCGGTGTGAGTTTGGTGCAAATCTTCCATTGAAAAGTGCCTTAAAAAAAAAACTCTAAAGGTCAATTAGAGGTCACAGGTGGGTGCCCCCGTCCCAAAAACATAGCCTCCCCAAATCTGGGACCAATCCCTAACATTTTGACCAAAAGTTTTATTTTATCATTTTTGACAGGTTAGTGGCACTCTAGAGCACCTAGTTGTAAGCCGTGCCCGTTCGGTTGACTCTGGGCCTGTTTTGGGGTTGGTGGCGCCAGAGAGAAAAATGTGTTAGGTGTGCCCATTACGATCACTGTATGCCCATCCGTTGGCGTCGTATCACTGACCGCAGGTTGGTAGTGCTATGGAGAACTATCCGTGCCCCTTATGGCTACTTAATGCCCGTATTTTGGGAATTTTATCACTTCTGACAGGTTGGTGGCGCTAGAGAGCAAAAATGTATTAGTCGTGCCCATTAGGAACACTCTATGCCCATTCGTTGGTGCTGTACCACTGACAACAGGTTGGTGACGCTATGGAGAACTATCCGTACCCCTTATTTCATTTCATTTATTTATTTATTTAAGTTAGGACAATGCATATTAATCAACATCACAGCAGTTAGCATCAATGTAAATATGCCGGAGTTAGCACAATAGCTAATTTGTATCCGTTGTCCTAAGGCAACTTAATGCCCATATTTTGGTTTTTTTAATCACTTCTGACAGGTTGGTGGCGCTAGAGAGCACTCTTGTATGAGGCGTGACCGTTCAGGGATGGTCCGTGCCCGTAGAAGACCATAGATTGTGTGCAAGCGCTCCCAAAAGCATAGGGCGCGCCGGTACAAGACGGGCACGAAACGGCAGGCCACCCACCATTCACGATGAATTGGCTGTTTCCGCGTCATGCCGGAAAAAGTGGAGCCTTATAGGAGCGCAAATACATCGCTACGGCATAGCGGGCTGTCCCTCAACAAAACGTTATATCCGGGACCGAAAATCTTGTATTGCCGGTGCTCTTTTTCCTGTGGGGATTGTTTGGAAAAGCTTTGGATCCAGCTTGGTATGAATTTGATCCAAAGCTTTTTTGGATCAAATTCAGACCAAGCTGGACCAGAGGCGCAAACAGGCTGAAGCTCTCCAAGTGGGCGTTCCCAGGAGAACCTCCCCCNCCCCAGGGACTCTGGGGGAGACCTGCGTAACCTCGACACCGCTCAGCAATGCGTGTCCCACCGCAAAAGCGACTGGCGTACAAGGACGAGCACCGGTAGTATGAGGACGAGCACAAGCAGAATCAACCGCCGGACCCACCTCGGACCGAGCACGCATGGAGCAAAAACAGATTTGTTCCCCGCCAGGCGGTCAGACACAGGGCCTCCTCGGCGAACCGGGACACGAGACAAAAGCGTGCCTGATAAACCAGGTTCACATCTTGACTTTACACGCTCACCCGCCCACGTGGTACGGGAAATTATCTTTTCATGTCCAGACTTTATTTGTAGCACGGTACAAAAAGTTGGTAACTCTGTTGAATGCTCAAATCATGTTTTTGCTGCTGTGACTGACATAAAGTCCAATATGTCGTTACACATAAGCACGAATAAATTTAAAAAAACAGCCCCTCTTTGTTTTATTGACTCCCCCCCCCTCCCCCCCAAAAAAACAAACAAAACAAACAACAAACACAATAACTTCAGCAGAACGGGTCCCTCTGGCCTGCCAGCCGACATAAAGGGAGGGGGCCGTCTCCCCCCTCTCTCACGGCTCACGGGATGTTAGCCTAATCAATGAGCCCCAGCATGGTGCCTCTGCTCCGTCTGTAGTGGACAGGCACAGAGGCATCTGCAAGCAGGTCCCGCACCTCTCACGGAAACAGGTGAGGGGGTCACGTGCTCCAGTCCCCGCTCCATTGTGAACAACGGGGCAGATCATACACTAACCAAGCAAACACGTGACATGTCCGCGCCCCAGGGATGCGCGCCGACAGAATCTAACGATGGGGGGCCACGGCAGAAGCCCACAGGCAACCACAAGCTTCACAAAGGCGATTGTGATCAAACTGCTGTGTGTGTAAACAAATCAGGGCTGAATCAGATTCCTCTTCCTGTCAATCGAAGGGAACTGAGCTCTCTGTCACCAACCAATTTAACGTCTGCCAAGCACAAAGGATCATCTCCACGTTCTCACGTTGTAGCTGTCCCCTTATCATTGATGGGTGACACGCAATGTCCAAGCAGTGATCCGGCCGCATGTGACCTTTCTCTCTGTGTTGGTTCAGCTCTGCTCTTAAACGATATTCCCCCAACGGGTGAAACACAGACCCCGGGCGGTTTGTCTGGCTCAAACGCTCAGTTAAGGCCGGAGACCAGTGAACCAGACCCATCCAGGAAACGGATTGGGGTCAGGAGATCTGCTTGTTTACAAAACTCGCAGCTCCTCAGTCCTATGACCCCAAACAAGAAGAGGAAAAACAGACATTCTGTTCCCATTTTTGTCTAAAAAGGACGACAGATTGCCTTGGCCCTCGAACACTCTCGATCAGAGCAGTGTGGCAGCACATCGGCAAAAGGCCTTCTCCCTACCATGGTTGACCCTCAGGGGATCACAGAATCCAGGGCCCTTGGAGGGGAACTGGCTCCACCAACTGCTCCTCTTCAGGGAAACACTATGTCACCAGAAGGGGCGGTCTCACCGTTTAGGCTGGGAGCTGTTAAAAATTTCAGCTTGGTGGCAGAAAAGAACAAGCTGATGGCATCAGGCCTGCCGGAAAATGTGGTAAAAACCATTCAAAATGCCCGAGCTGTGTCAACACAGTCTCTTTACGCACAGAAATTGCATATTTTTGACGCTTGGTGCACAGAAAGAAATAATATTTCTTATTCATGTGACCTGGCTCAGCTCCTGACTTTTCTTCAGGACTTACTGGAAAAAGGTTGTTCTTTCTTAATGATTAAGGTGTTCCTATCAGCAATTTCAGCCTGTCACAAAGGCTGGGGAAACAGGACACCTGGCGCACATCCAATCATAATCAGATTTATGAAGGACGTGCTAAGAATGCAACCACCCAGCAGGATCCTGACCCCTGGTTGGGATATGCTGGTGATGGTTGGGATCCCTGGTTGGGATCTTAGCCTGGTCTTGGGGGCTCTCTGTGATCCTCCATTCGAGCCACTGAGCGAGATTAAGATAGATTTATTATCTTATAAAACCGGTCTACTCTTGGCTCTTTGCTCAGAGAAACGCGTGGGTGACCTACACGCATTGTCTGTACATTCAATGTGTACCAGATATGCCTCTGATGGGTCAAAGGTCACCCTAAGGCCTAATCCCGCATACACCACCAAGGTCTTGACTTTGAACCACAGGAGTCTAGAATTTGATCTCTCCTCCTTCCCACCTGCTCCTGTACTCACTCAGGAACAGGAAAGGCTGAAGGCTCTCTGCCCCGTGAAAGCTTTACGCACTTACATGCAGAGAACAGCCGAGTGGAGAAGAACAAATCCAACTGTTTGTGTGCTTTGCAGCACCTGCTACCGGAAAGGCCCTATCAAAGCAACGCCTCTCACACTGGGTGACTGAGGCCACAAAAAAAAGGGCGTACAGTAGCAAAGATCAACAGGTGCCCTCTGGAGTGCACGCTCACTCTACTCGGGGCTTGGTCACTGTTCAAGGGTGTACCAGTTGCAGACATTTGTGCTACTGCGAACTGGAGCTCAATAAACACGTTTGCAAAGCATTACAGTTTGGATGTTACTGCGTGTGATGTCACTCAGGCTGTTCTTTCTAACACACAGTAGAAAGTAGCCTTGAGATGCCTGCTGGTCAAGGGCAGACGTTCACACTAGCATGCATTTTACTGAGCATTTCAAGGGCGTGAATGAATTACGTTCCCATAGCATATGTTGCACCGAGAGAACATGACTGAAAGGGAACTGAAAGTTATGCACCATAACTCATGTTCCCTGAAGGAAGGGAACGAGGTGCAACATATCTGGCCCTTTCAATGCTGAAAGCTCGGTGAAGTGCATTTTGGAGAAAGATGGATGGGCGTCAGCGGCTTAAATACCCAGAGGGCGGGGCCTCTGACGCAACGCTGACGCCCTAGCCGTAAAGGCGTGAATGTATTCCTTCAGGTAATCGCGTGGGGGGCGCAATTCCCATAGCATATGTTGCACCTCGTTCCCTTCCTTCAGGGAACATGAGTTGTGATGCATAACTTTCAGTTTTCCAGCTTCTACAGTTTGCATTCAGTCTGACTTATTCCATCTCAAGTTGATGCTAAATGCTGACAAAACCAAAGGGATGTTGTTTTCCAACAGAAAGCCATTGCCAGCAACTTTTTCTCCTACATCATCCATGCATGGTGTTCCTATTAAGTTTGTAGATTCTTACAGATACTTGGGAATTTTGGTTGATGCACATCTCTCTTTTAAACCACATATTGAAAACTTGATGAAGAAACTGAAATTAAAACTGGGCTTCTTTTTTAGAAATAGATCTTGCTTAACTCTAAATGCCAGAAAACACATTGTAACTGCTATGTTCCTACCGGCCATTGACTATGGTGACACAGGGCTTTCAATTTATTTTTAAAGTAAGTTTTTTTTAAATTCATTATGTCTGACATATATGCAGCAGTTCAGACACATCAGTAGTTGTGCACGCGTTGTGTAGAGCTGTCTGGAGATGCTGTGCATAACGTGCACTGTCTGCAGGTCGCACCGCTGAATGAGTTGGATGAAGACGCTTAAATACTCAAAGGACATGCCGTCCATGGCTCAGACACGGTACTCTAACAAACATTGTACTCTACTCTAACAGACAGTGCTCTAACAGACACTGTGTTCTAACAAAAACGGTACTATAACAAACACTGTACTCTAACAGGCCTTTGATCACAGACCCAGAACTTCTTAGATGTTCCACGTACGCGGTTAAAAACTAAAGGGGACAGGGCCTTTCAGTCAGTGGCCCCAAGACTGTGGAACAGTTTGCCCCTGCAGCTTCGTTTTGCTGACTCTGTTGAGGTTTTTAAAAAACAACTGAAAACGCTTTTAATCGCTCAGGCTTTCATGTCGTGATTTTATTGTATTTTTTTTATTGATTTATATTTGTAGTTTTTATGTTTGGTTTATTCTTTGTATACCTTTAGCGTTTATTTTTATTGTACAGCGTTTTGTGATTTTATGTCTGTGATAAGCACTCTAGAAATAAACTTTACTTACTGTGCTCTAAAAAACACTGCTCTAACAGACACTGTGCTCTAACAGACACTGCTCTAGCAGATACTGTGCTCTAAGAGACACTGCTCTAACAGACACTGTGCTCTAACAAACACTGTGCTCGAACAAACACTGTACTCTAAATGACACTGTGCTCTAACAGACACTGTGCTCTAACAGACACTGTACTCTAACAGACACTGTGCTCGAACAAACACTGTACTCTAAATGACACTGTGCTCTAACAGACACTGTGCTCTAACAAACACTGTACTCTAAAAGACACTGTGCTCTAACAGACACTGTGCTCTAACAAACACTGTACTCTAACAGACACTGTACTCTAACAGACACTGTGCTCTAACAGACACTGTACTCTAAAAGACACTGTGCTCTAACAAACACTGTGCTCTAACAGACACTGTACTCTAACAGACACTGTGCTCGAACAAACACTGTACTCTAAATGACACTGTGCTCTAACAGACACTGTGCTCTAACAAACACTGTACTCTAAAAGACACTGTGCTCTAACAGACACTGTGCTCTAACAAACACTGTACTCTAAAAGACACTGTACTATAACATACACTGTACTCTAACAAACACTGTACTATAACAAACACTGTACTCTAACAGGCACTGTGCTCTAAAAACACTGTACTCTAACAGACAATGTACTCTAACAAAAACTGTACTCTAACAAACACTGTGCTCTAAAAAACAATGTGCTCCAACAGACACTGTACTCTAACCAAGACTGTACTTTAACAAACACTGTGCTCTAACAGACACTGTGCTCCTAACAGACACTGTGCTCTAACAAATACTGTACTCTAACAAACACTGTACTCTAAAAAACTATGTGCTCCAACAGACACTGTACTCTAACCAAGACTGTACTTTAACAAACACTGTGCTCTAACAGACACTGTGCTCCTAACAGACACTGTGCTCTAACAAATACTGTACTCTAACAAACACAGTACTCTAAAAAAACTGTACTCTAATAGGCACTGTGCTCTAACAGACACTGTACTCTAACCAACACTGTGCTCTAACAAACTTTACTCTAACAGACACTGTGCTCTAACAGACACTGTGCTCTAACAGACACTGTACTTTAACAGACACTGTATTCTAACAAACACTGTACTCTAACAAAACACTGTACTCTAACAGACACTGTACTATAACAAACACTGTACTTTAAAAACACTGTTCTCTAAAAACACTGTACTCTAAAAACACTCTACTCTAACAGACTCTGTACTCTAACCGACACTTTACTCTAACAGGCACTGTGCTCTAACAGACAATGCGCTCTAACAAACGTTGTACCGTATTTTCCGGCCTATAAGTCACAGGTTTTTTAAAACTAATTTTCATGTCCTACAACTTTTGGGGTGAAGCGACATATCTAGGGATTTTTTCCCCATATATTAGACCAATTTTTGGCTGAGATATGACAGTTTCCATTCATTCTGACGAAAAAAATGGAGCAATACCACTTTCGGCTGCTAGGGTCCACCAACCGTTCCCAGCTCATGTGTCCGAAAAAAGTCTCCTCTGCTCGGACTCACTCTGTCGCAGCCCGGCCTCCTGAACTCTGGAGGTAGGTGTGAACTAGTGTTTGTTAGCAAAATAACTCATGAACCATACAACAGATTTTGATGAAATTTACAGAAAGTAATCACTGGATGGATATTTACAACCTATTAGCTGTAGGAGATGTTTGAGCTAAAATTCAATTTATTTACAATTTATTTTCGCAGAGTGCGACCGTTTGGAAGACGTCAAAGCGAAAAAATTTAAATCCAGCAGATTTGACCATTACGTGAATTTATTAAGGAACGGTTAAGCTCAGGAACACTTGTGCTATAATGTCAGCTAACAAATTTATTTTTTAAGTGTTTATCTTGCTAAATTTGAAAGAAATGAAGCGTATCCGCTCGTTGCGTGTAAACGTAGCGAAACTACTTTTAAATCCAGCTGATTTGACAATTACGTGCATTTATTATGGAAAGGTTATGCTGTTAAGGAAAAGATAGTTTGTTTGATGAAAATTATAGCAAAGATGTGTACACATCTTTGCTATAATTTTTAGCTAACAAATAATTGTTTTTATCGTGTTAATCTTGTTGAAGTCTTTCCGCGCACGCTCCTGTGGCTACCATATGCAGGAGGGCGGTGACGTGTGTAGTGGACCAGACCGTGGTCTCTGATACACCTTCGTCTCTTTGAACTGTCTCAGTGACACCTTTTCACTGATACTTCACTGATACTCTCATTTAAACAGACATTAACACAGTTTAGTCCATTTAGTTTCAATCTAAGGACATAATCACTACAAGAGACTCTTACTCTTTAAATTTGTCCTAATTCAAATGTATTCAACAGAATATATCATTTTATGATAATCTGTTATTTGCATGAGTTGTCACTCTTAATATGCTGGTGTATTTCTTAATATATGTGTAGGGATATATATGCACTAGTCAGTTTTGCTGACTGTACAATATTCCAGATGATAGATTGAGTAGATTTTATCTGACACAAACTTATCAATTAAACGAGTTCTCTCTTTTTCAGTTCAATATTCAATAAATCTGTGACTAGGTGGTGATATGTAAAGACATGACATGTTAACTTATGTTGGTACAGCAGGACTGAACCTTTTATTTAACAGAATCATAAAATACATCACAACATTTTTACATGATTGGTTGATCAGGTTTCCTATAATTTACTTCAGCACAGATGAAACTCGCGTCCGTAATTTTCATAGGAACAACAGAACACAAGTTATGGGTGTTATTAACTTATACTCTGCTGGAACAATAAACGTAAAGTTTAGTTACTTAAAATAAGAAAGTTTCAGGGAAGAGAAAATGGAGGATGAGGAGAGGTACTATCTTGATGTGTTTTAACCAGGAAACACGACCCACTCCTGATCAGCGTCCGCTGGACCCAGGTTCGCTATGAACAACAACTTTTTACCTTTGCGAAGATTCATCGTCCAAGCTATGGTAAAGTTGGGATAGCCTTCACGTGCATGGACCATCCTCACTGCATGTTTCTGCAGGCTTTCCAAGTGTTCACCTTCAGTGTCTCCTGAGATCTGCATCGACCTCAGCAAGGTAGTGAAACTGTTTCCGGTTTGATTTTCAAGATAAAAGATTCCTTTGAAGGAATTTCACTAAAGTGAAGCTTTTTACAGCTTGAAGTTACCTTGGGGTGTCTATGAGTGCACATCTAATTATCCAGCTCCCCGAGCGCGACTACGCTGCTCGCTGCACCACCTGGTGGTGGTTGGGTTAAAGGCAGAAGACCAATTTCGTCTGTCAAGTATGGGAAACATACACAGATGACAAATGTGACAAATTATTATTATTATTATTATCTTTAACTGAATGACGCGTCCTTAGCGTGTGACTGGCGTTCATATCAGCTCTTTGGGGAACTTCATGGCTTGAGTTCCTCCACCGACTCTAAGCTCTGACAGGAAGTGAAGCCTTAAAAAAAGGAGGTTGACCCAGTCAAATCCATCCCGCTGATTGGTTGTTCACTAAAAACAGGAGTGATTTAGCTCAGGCCAGAAGAGTTATCAGAAGTTAAAGAAGTGAAGATTATTCAGTAAGAGTGTTTAGACAAGTGACAGAAACCTGTCGCCAGTCATATAGATTACTGATTAAGCATTTGATTCACGTCTTAACATTTCTAAACAACTCTGAACAAGTCATTCTGACATATAATTCAACTTTAGGCATAG
>JBBPBX010044793.1:0-27297 GCA_038048925.1 Garcialebias charrua
CGCTCCACCTGAGGTCCTTGCTTCACCTGAGGTCCTCGCTCCACCTGAGATCCTCGCTCCACCTGAGGTCCTTGCTCCACCTGAGGTCCTCGCTCTACCTGAGGTCCTCGCTCCACCTGAGGTCCTCGCTTTGCCGGGGGTCTTCGCTTCGCCAGAGGTCTTCGCACTCGAGGTCCTTGCTCCACCTAAGGCCTTGGCTTCAGAGGTCTTGGCTTCAGAGGTCTTCGTGCCTCATCTGGAGATCTTCTTGCCTCATCTGCAGGTCTCTATGCCTCATCTAGAGGTCTTCGCACCTCATCTAGAGGTCTTTGCATCTCATCCAGAGGTCTTTGCGCTTTCAGAGTTCCTCACTCACCTGGAGGTCTTCGCGCCATCAGAGGTCCTCTCTCATCAAGCTGCAGCTGCCCCGGGGGTCTTATCACCTGTAGCTGTAGTCTCTCCACTGGCCATAAAGGGACGGTCTCATGACTGCCCACCGGAACCCTGGTCCAGGGGTGGATGGCATCCTGGCCGCCAACCAGACCTCTGGCATGTCGACGGGCGGTCACCAGGTCACCCCCCGGATCTTCAGATCTGCCGTGGATGGTCTCCTGACCACCCACCTTGACTTGGGGTCTTAGGGTTTCTGTGTTTCCCTTTTGTGTCCAGTTTATGTTACCCTACCTTTGTCTTTTTCTTCCCACCCTCCCTCCCAAGTGGATGGTGCTCTCCTTGGGATTTCAGAGGCCATCCCTTGAGGGGGGTCCTGTAGGGTTTCTGGGTCTGGTCCTGCATGTTGTGTTTTCCCTCATGTTTACCAGCCCCTCCTCCTCCTGTGATCCAGTACTATCACACCTGTGTCTAATCTTAATCACCGTAGGTGTCTGTCATTTCACCTTGTCTGTGTCAGTATATATTCAACCCTGTGGTGTCATGTCAGTGTCTCTGGATTGTCCTGTCAAAGGCATTCATGCTTGTTCTCCCTCTGTGTCTACCCCATGTAAAAGTAAGTCTGCTACATTGACAGCTTTTTGTTTTGTTTATTTATTTAAATAAACGTTTTTACTTATTTTTACCGGAGCCTCCACGTCTCCCTGCACTTGGGTTCAAAATACAGAGCATGATCATGTCAGATCCATCCAGACAAAGAACCACCTGAATGGCATTGCGACTGGGGCTGTTGACCGCAGATGGGATTGTCACCAGGGCTACGGGGAAGCTGAAGGGATTTATCCCACACCACCAAAGGACGACAGTTGTCAAGCTCCTCGTTTGGAGTTTTGGGGCAACATTTATTTGGAATGTGACAGAATCCCTCCTCTTATCCAAAGAAATCACATTGGAACATATCAAAACTCGACCAGAGCAAAAACCGTAAGTAAGGCACAAGAAGGTGCTCAGACCCAACGCTACTCTGGTACGGCCTCGCACGCGGACCAAAAACCCACCTGATAAAATGTCCAATTTCACCAAAGGGGTGGCAGAAGCCTTAAACGAACATTGCAAGGTACACAAATTGAAGGAAGTCCTAATATGCTGTTGGAACATGTATGGTGAGTGCTAGCCTGGTTTAAACCAGACCCTTGTCCTTCACTTCGCTTTGGACTAGGGTCTGGCATCTCTGCCATAGAAAACGATTTCTCCTGGAGATTTTTGAATGGACCAATCAGAGAACAGGAGGCAGAGTTTTGTTAGTTTAGCCTGGCGAGGTCCAGGCTATCAGATAAATTGCTCAGAAACCACTCGGTGGATATTTTTTCTGCCACCAGTGTGTAATTATATGTCTTTAATTTACTGACTGTTGGCCTAGATGAAACATTTGAGATAAAATTCGATTTTTTATCATTTATTTTCGTAGCGCACCCGAGGCTGTTTGGAAAATATCAAACCGAAACTATTTAATATCCAGCAGATTTGACCATTTCGTGAATTGATTTAGGAACTGTTAAGCTCAGGAACACTTCTGATATAACGTCAGCTATGAAATATATTTTTTCTCCGCAGAGAAATAATAGTTTTTTACCTTGTTTTGATGAAAATTCGTTCGTGGCGGCAGCCATTTTGAATGACGACGTCAGTCGACGTCGTTCAAAACTCCGCCTTCTGCTCTCTGATTGGTCCGGTCAAAAACCTACCGGAGATATCCTTGTCTATGGGACAAGTCCCAGACTGTGCAGTGAAGGGAAATGAGAATTGAGCGGAGCTGTGCAGGAAGGCGAGGGCCAGGCTAGGTGAGTGCAAATCCCAAAATTATTTGCCAATAACCCCAGTAATGAACCAACATTATTATTATTGGAGCTGGGCATCTATATATCATCCTGTTAATGCCTGGCACAAAGATTGGTTACATGTGATGCTGCCATGGGTCTGGGTGGTCCTAAGTTTGTCCCATTTTGAAGGTGACTTTAAAGAGGGGTATGCCAGGACCCGCATGGACCTACAGGGGCCATACTTTTCTGACATATATGTGCAAAGGCTGTCAAACCCGAATGAGCTCCTTAATGTGCCAAAAAGTGATTTTGACAAAATAGACAAATGTGTAGCTGAACATGTTTTCATTAGTCAGTGTGAGAAAGTAGCGGAGCATCACCTAAATGCCGGCTGTGGGAAACCGAAGTGTCTGTCATGTCTACTTGGCGCTACGACTGTACCGAATTACAAAGAGAAAAGATGGTTAAGATATTGCTCCAAGCCTGGCATGAATATCATCATAGGGATGACTCACGAACCTGGTGGGGATTTCAAGAAGAGGAGATAAGAGAATGGGTAGCCCCTTGTTTACATAATTCTTCTAACTATTGGATTAGATACCAATTCTTAGCAACCGTTTACTCCAAGGAACCAGACATATGGTTGAGTGCTTTGTATCGCCCGGACAGATATGTCAGCCCTAGACCATGGCATTATGGTTTGTAATGAGAAACAAACTGAGTGTACAATCAGCTTAGTCTGTAGACCCTGTAGCGAGATACATGGGTGGGAAAGCTATTGTCAAAGCCACTGTGGTAAGGAATATACAACTCATGCAGCTGAAGTGGTATGGAAAAAGTATGGCAACAGGGAAGATCTGTACCTGATGGTTTGAGTTACACTCAAGTCATTTTTGGGCACAAGCTAAAAACCAGGAAGCACATTCAAAGAGTGATTGTTCCCTTTGTCTCAGATTCAATGATCGCCCTAGCCGAAGAACATGCAGTGAGACGATGCCTATGCCTCAGTGACAAAATACATGGCTACGAGTGGACAGGCCCAAACAAAATCTATTCTAATCTCACCTGTCAGTATCCATCCGGAGGAAAGCTGGAAAAAGTGAGGCAATGATGATGGTGATCTCTGAATGTAGAATGATAAAGAACTCAGTGACCTAAAGTAGGATAAAGAACAAGGGACTTGCAAAAGTGGCTGAGAAGAACAGTTTGTTGTAAGTATACGTGGCCAAACAGGATCAAGTGTCCGAGATAAAGTAACACCCCATTTTAATATGCATGATAATCTGATGTAATCATACCTTGTAGACTCCATAGAAAGATGACACATCTTTCTAAGGACCATCCTTTGGGTGGAGACAGATGTGGCATAGTCTATGAATAATCAATGATCGGATGAAATAGTACTGAATAGAGACTGTAGTTTGGACGTGACAGGATGGTGTTAGACTGCTCTTAGCTGCTGAGGATTTGGACGATTCGAAAAGGACTTCTTTTGGACAGAACAGGAGTTACTTTTTATTTTTCAGCCCAAATCTGATCCACTCCAATTCTTCAAATTTGGAAAAGCTATTATGAACGTGAGGCGTTTCCCCCTACCCTCGCCAGGGGAGAGGTGATTTCTCTTTATCTTCTAAAGGAGTCCACGGGAACTCAAACAACATGATGGTAAGGACACGCTTGCTGATTATTGTCCTTTAACAAAGTTTATTTCAGATTACCGCAACAGCACACTTGATTGCATGCAAGGTGGTAGTATTAGTTACATTTTGGGGTCATCTGCTCAGCACTGCTGAAGGTTGTCAGAGAGTTGTGACAAATAAGAAATCTTGACATGGGTTATTCGTTGATGTTGAACTGAGGGATATTAGAGTGTTTTTGGAGCAATGACACAGCCCTGGGGCTCTAGGGTGTGGCTCAGCTTTATATGAAGTGAAAATTCTCTATCAGAAGCTGGCAAGAACTCTAGAGACTTGTACCACCCTTTCTTAGCTCCTCAGAGCAAGGAAACATATCTGGGTGAATCACCTCATCACAGCCCTAATTTGAACTGTTCCATGTTACTTCGGGTAATACCTATGTACTAGGATTAGTTTATTGGACCCCTTGGAGGCGAAGGCTGTAGTGGGGCTTTGCCACACGTCTTATGGTTACCTCACTTGGGTAGATCGAAACAGTACACAAACTGTGCAGTTTTAATTTTATTTTCCAGCATGCTATGATTCTGTAATTCAAAAAGATACAGAAGATTTAGTCATTGTGTTTGTTAGAGCTATGTGCACATGCCCAGAGTTGATATCTTGACAAAACTACATTTTTATTTTCATATTACTCTGTTTCATATTACTCTGTTGTTGGTTTTTAAAGAAAAGTTATTTGAGTAATTCTCAAAAGAGTGTTCTTGTAGATGTAATTTCTGTTGTACAACTACCAGTTTACAACTTTTACAAATAAAAGTTTGTAACTATTTATTTTATTCTTTCATTGTTAACTTTACTATTATTTAAAATATTACTTATAACATTTACTTTATTCTTTTATCACTTTGATAAAGAGATTAATCTGAATGAGTGTTTGGGAGAGGGGAGTAGTAAGGGTTCCCTTTCAGTCTGATCTTTCAGTGCAACATACTTGCTATGGGAATTGCGCCCCCATGCGATTACCTGAAGGAATATACTCACACCTTTACGGCTAGGGGCGTCATCGCCGCGCCAGAGGCCCCGCCCTCTGGGTACTTAAGCGGCTTGCGCCCCTCCATCTTTCTCTTTTTTGCCCTTCACCTCGCTTAAACCTGAACTACCTCTTCGCGGGACTTCTCTGTTGCTTCGTCGTTCAACCTGAGGTGAGCTTGCTCCCTGCACAGAGCGCACAGAGAATTATTCCTGTGTACTGCTAGACTAGCGAAAGCTAGTCCGGCAAATTTCTCTTAACCCCGAAGTATTTTCCTCTCCTCTCTCTACAGGTTGCTTCGCTCGACGGCGCTAACTACGCCACAAGAAAGAAGCTACCTCGCTAACTCCTAGCGAGCTAGCCAGCGAAAGCGACGCGACGGAGGAGACATTTCAAGAAAAAAGAAAAAAGATTCTGGAAGGACTCGCTCACCTCATCTCGGACATGCCTCCGGAGAAAGGAAAACGAAAAGCGAGACTTCCAAGGAAAACCAAAGGGACGACGAGCCCAACTCCGCGCGCCTGTCCCAGCGGATGCGGATTTTCCCTTGTAGCAACGGACACCCACGAGGCCTGTCCAGTCTGCCTGGGAATGCTTCATGCAAAAACAGCACTGGATACACCCGACTTTTGCCCACATTGCAGCCTCATGATGGACGCGGTGCTGCGGCATCGGGTTGACCTCGTCGCCAAAGCCATGGGCTCTTCAGCGACAACAGTGGACACGGACACCACGGAGCCCCTCACTCCCACGCCGGAGTTAGAGAACATGGCTCTACATGATAGTACACGTGTCGAATGGGGCGACAGCCCTGACGTGCTGGCTCCTATGGTGGACCTAACAGTCGAATTCGACACCCGTGGCATGAACGAGGACGAGATCTCGATTTCAGCCTCGGGCGAATTTTCAACGGAGGAGGCGGACGTGGAACTGGAGGATCAGGGTGAAGATCTCTCCCAGACCCCGGTACATGTGCTTCCAGAAACTGACTTTTCCATCCCTGCTCTGTTCGACCTGTGTCACAGAGCAACGGACGCCCTGCACATCCCATGGCCTGAACCTCCGCCTCGCCAACAGGTCACGAGGCTGGCAGGAAACTATTTTTACTCGAAGCAGCAGGCCGCCACGAGGCAAAAGATGCCAGTGTTCCCGGACTTCCTCACAGAACTAACTCGCACCTGGACTCAACCAAGAGCCCCCATGCTCCTTCCTCTCTCACAGTTCCTTGACGTAGATGGGATGGATGAAGTGGGAATAGCTAACGTGCCTCAGATTGAGGACACACTAGCGTCTCATCTGGCTCCTAAATCATCAGGAACAAAACCAACTCTTCCCAGCAAGGCTTGTCGAGCCTCAGCGTCTCTATTCGAGAAATGCTACAGGGCTCAGGGACTCGCGGCACGCGCCATGAATGCGCGTTAATGCAGGCTTACCTATCGGAAAAGCTGCAACAGCTCCAAACAACAACGGACAAGCAGGCGGCTGCCGAATTGCTGGATGAAGCCCGCAGAGCAACAGACTTTGTGCTCCGTATGATGGAGACAGCTGCTGTTGCATCTGGCAAGGGAATGGCGGAAGTGGTTGTCGCGATCCGCCACCTTTGGATGACTCTGACGGATCTCCCGGAGGGACAAAAGGTGCCTTTTCTCCACCACTCGATAGAGCCGGAGGGATTGTTTGGTAAAGCTTTGGAGCGAATTCAGACCAAGCTGGACCAAAGATGCAGACAGACGGAAGCTCTCCGGGTGGACATTCCCCGGAGAAGCTTCGTCCCCCCAAGGGAGTCTGCTGGCAGCAGACCTGCGCAGTCTCTGCACCACTCGGCAACCCGTGCCTCACCACAGAAGCGGCCAGCATACGAGGAGGAGCCCAGGCAGAGACCCCCGCCGGGCCCACCTCGTACCGAGCACGCATGGAGCAAAAACAGGTTTGTCCCCCGCCAGACGACCAAGCACAGGACCTCCTCGGCGAATCGTGACAACAGACAAAAACGTGCCTGATGAACCAGGTCTACGTTTCCACGTTACAGGATCACCCGCCCACGTGGTAACGGGAATGATCCCTTCATGTCCAGACATTGCTTGTAACACAGTACAAACAGCTGGTTAATTTACAGCATGCACAAATCATGCTTTCTCTGCTGTGAGTGACATAAATTCATGTACGTCATTGCACATAAGCACGAATAAAGTTCATGAAACAGCTCCTCTCTGTTTTATTGACTCTAAAAAAAAAACAACAACAACACACAATCTTCAGCAAAACAGGTCCCTCTGGCCTGCAAGCCGTCATAAAGGGAGAGGACCTTTTTCCCCCTCTCCCTCACGGCCCACGGGGTATTAGCATAATTAATAAACCTCAGCAGAGTGCCTCTGCAATGAGAAGACACAGAGGCGTCTGCGAACCCCCCCCCCACACCTCTCAGGGAGACAGGTGGGGAGGGTCACGTGCTCAAGCCCTCTTTCCGTTGTGAACAATGGGACAGCCAATACACTAACCAGATGAACACCTGACATGTCCGCACCTTAGGGAGGCAAGCTGACAGAGTCTGACGACGGGGGGCTACATCAGACGTCCTCAGGCAGCCACAAACTTCACACCTTCACAACAGGTACTGTGTTCAACCTACTGTGGATGAAAACAAGTCAGAGCCGAATCAGATCTCTCTTCCTGTTTTTGAGGGGGACTGAGTTCCTTATCACCAAATAATCTAAAGTCTGCCAAACCAAAAGGAACACCCCCACGCTCTCACGGTGCAGCCGCTCCTTTGTTATTAACGAGGGACACGCAATGCCCGAGCAATACTCAGACAGCACGTCACCTCCCGTTTTGTACTGATCCAAATCTGCTTTCAAAAATAATTCCCCCATAGGGTGAAACACAGACCTCGGTCGGTTTACCTGGTACCAACGCTCCATTAAAGCCAAGGACCAGTAGACTGGACCACCCCAGAAAACGGATTGGAGTCAGGAGATCTGCTCGTTTACATAACTCGCAGCCTCACAGCAGGACTCCAAACTTGGAGGAGGAAAATAGACTTTCTGCTCCAAACCTGTCTAATAAGGATGACAGGTTACATCGGCCCTCAATTAACCCTGAGCAAGGTAACTTGGGAGCACATCAGCAAGGAGGCCTCCTTCCCAATCTGGTTGACCCTCAGGGGTTAACAACCTCTGTGTCACCAGAAAGGGTAGTACAACCACTTAGGCCAGGAACTGCCAAAAGTCTTAGCTTGTTGGCTGAAAAGAACAGGTTGATGGCATCAGGCTTGCCAGAAAATGTGGTATTGACCATACAAAATGCCCGTGCTGGATCAACACAATCTTTATACGCACAAAAGTGGCATATTTTTTAAGCTTGGTGCTCAGAAAGAAATATTATTTCTTATGCATGCGACTTGGCTCAGCTCCTGACTTTCCTTCAGGATTTACTGGACAAAGGTCGTTCTTATTCAATGATTAAAGTTTTCCTATCAGCTATCTCAGCCTGTCAAGAAGGCTGGGGACATAGGACACCCGGAGCACATCCAATCATAATAAGATTTATGAAGGGTGTCCTTTGGACTAAACCACCCAGCAGGACCCTGACCTCTGGATGGGATCTTGGCCTGGTCCTAGGGGCTCTCTGTGACCCTCCATTCGCGCCACTGAGCGAGGTTAAGATAGATTTACTATCTTATAAAACTGCTCTACTCCTGGCACTTTGCTCGGCGAAACGCGTGAGTGACCTTCATGCATTGTCTGTACATCCAATGTGTACCAGATTCACCCCTGATGGGTCAAAGGTCACCATAGGAGTCTAGACTTTGATCTCTCCTCCTTTCCATCTGCTCCTGTCCTCACTCAGGAACAGGAAAGGCTACAGGCTCTCTACCCAGTGAGGGCTTTACGCACCTACATGCAGAGAACAGCCGAATGGAGGAAAACAAACCAACTGTTCATCTGCTTTGCAGCACTTGCTACCGGGAGAGCTCTATCAAAACAACGCCTCTCACATTGGGTGACTGAGGCCATAAAAAGGGTCTACAGTAGCAAAGGTCAACAGGTACCCTCTGGAGTGCATGCTCACTCCACTAGGGGCTTGGCCACTTCCTGGTCATTATTTAAGGGTGTACCAGTCTAAGACATCTGTGCTGCTGCAAATTGGAGCTCATTAAATACTTTTGCAAAGCATTACAGTTTGGATGTTACTGCGGGTGACGTCACTCAGGCTGTCCTTTCTAACACACAATAGAAAGTAGCCTTGGGATGCCTGCTGGTCAAAGGCAGACGTTCACTCTAGCATGCATTTTACTGAACATTTCAAGGGCGTGAATGGATTACTATCCCATAGCCAGTGGTGGGTCTCCGACCACTAGGGAGCGCTAAAGCGCTAATCCGCTTATAGCGTACCTAAACAATTTGTTAGCTTTACAGTGGATTGACTAACTTTTATAATTCATAAGCGGATTTGTGCTATTTTTATTTAAAATGCAGTACCGCTAATAACTAATTATCTATCAGTAAAAACGAAAAAACTTATTTACGAGCTCGGACGACTGCTAACAGACTATATCCTGTCAGCGCCGGATGTGGTCCGTGACAAAAAAGCGTCCCCCTCAGTCTCTTGGTGTGTGCTCTCTCTATAGCAGTTAGCAGCCAGTGTGTTACTCTGCAGCCTTATTGCTTGTTTTCGAAGAGTCAGACGAAGACTTTTTAACATGGAGGGTGAACTTGTGGATGTTTCTCAGCGGCCTACGCGACGCGTCTGGATTTAAAAAAGAAGTTCGCCACATTAGCACTCTTCAAAATGGCGTCCGCGACGGCCAAAGAAGCCAGGATTTTACAACAAAACACGGTAAAACAATTATTTCTTTGCTGAGAAAAAATATATTTCATAGCTGACGTTATAGCACAAGTTTTTCTGAGCTTGAGAGTTTCACGAAATGGTCAAATCTGCTGGATTTAAAAAAGTAGTTCACCATTAGCACTCTTCAAAATGGCGTCCGCGACGGCCACAGAAATTAAGAACATAAAATAGCTGACAGGGCAGCAAACTTACATACTCAGGGAATCACAAGGAACTCAGGAGACAGAGGCAACAGGAGACAATGCCAGGACAACGATAAACACAGAGATACAGACTTATTTTTGATTTGATTTGATGTTTATTCATTCATTTTAAAAGAACAATACAAAACAGTTTCATCAGATACAAGAATACAAGTAGGATAAAATGAAAGGAGCAGAAAGAAGATGATATCTTATTATTATATCTGCCCCTTATTTCACAGTTTGTTCAACCAATGATAACCTTCAAACTACATCACAAAATGAATAACTCTACTAAATTTTTCTAACTGTAATACACAAACACACTAAGCTACATCATAAGTACAACATAAGTACACAAACACACTAAGCTACATCATATATAGTTTTTGAGCAAGTCCTTTTTGACCTTTTTCTTAAATGTATACATTGATTTTGCATTTTTAACATCACTCTCCAGAACATTCCACAATCCAACTCCCTGAATTGAGGTAGACCGTCCCTTTAAGCTGGTTCTGAATTGTGGTTTGATGAATATCTGTCCCTTTGAGATTGTAATAACTTTGTCTTTTTATAAAATTTCTTTGGATATTTAAAGGTAATGTGTTATTATGAGCCCTATACATAACTGATAAAATACTATATTCTACCAATTCCTGGAATTTCAATAAATTTAGCTGAAGAAACAAGGTGTTTGATGGGTGACTGAAATGTTTTCTGGTGATTACTCTTACAGCTCTCTTTTGTAAAATAAAAACAGGCTTTGTAATTGTTTTGCACGCTTTTCCCCAAACCTCAATACAATAGATTAAATGTGGAACAATGATTGTGTTATACAACATATACAGAGCTTTATCAATTAAAAAATCCCTGACTTTATATACAGGTACATGAACACACAGCATGACAATCACAAACACCTGGACAACAAAATGGAGGAGATAAGCAAGACAATTAACAGAGAGACCAGGGAGTGTAGGGATGGGGACCCACCACCTGAGAGCAACATGCTTACAACTGTTATCTTGAAGTTCTAGGGTGTAGAGAGCCACAGAAACGGTTATGGTAGGCCGGATTTGGCCCACGGGCCTTGAGTTTGACACATGCGATCTAGTGGTACTAAAAGTAACAAAAGAAGAAGAAAAAACAGCCAAATATGTCAGCAGTTTAGCTAACAGACTTTGGAATGGGTACATTTTGTCCTTGTCAAACCTTATGCAAATATTGCATAACTTGCTGGCTACCAATTGTTGAATTTAATTAGCGGATTAGAATTAGCTTCCCCTAATTTTCATAAGACATTAGTGCTTTTGAAATTGCGGACCTAAATAAATTAATAAGTGCTTTAGAAATAGCTGAACTAATTTTTGGATTAGCGTTGCCCACCACTGCCCATAGCAAGTATGTTGCACTGAGAGACCAGACTGAAAAGGAACTGAAAGTTATGCACCATAACTCATGTTCCCTGAAGGAAGGGAACGAGGTGCAACATAGCTGGCCCTTTTCAATGTTGAAAGCTCGGTGAAGTGCAACTTTGGAGAAAGATGGAGGGGCGCAAGCCGCTTAAGTACCCAGAGGGCGGGGCCTCTGGCGCGGCGATGATGCCCCTAGCCGTAAAGGCGTGAGTATATTCCTTCAGGTAATTGCGCGGGGGCACAATTCCCATAGCAAGTATGTTGCACCTCGTTCCCTTCCTTCAGGGAACATGATTTATGGTGCATAACTTTCAGATTGGGGTGACTCTCATTGTCTAGGAAGTAAGAAGGGGGGCTTTGAGGAAAATAGGTTGGGAGCCACTGGATGGGGTTGGGAATGGGAGCTACTGGATGGGTCAATAGTGAACAATATTTTAACTTCCTGACACCATTTTCAAACCTTGGATCAGAGTCTCGAAACCTTTGGAGACCTCTCTTGTCACCTAACATCCCATGAACTGACATATTTGTTCAAGTTCAGAAGAAGTTGGTTTTCAACGTTTTTTTGAGTCCAGTCTAGCTCTTTTGGGAAAGAAAATCTGTCCTGCTGTACTTAATTGTCTTTCAATAGTCTTTCAATAAGGCCAAGGGTATCGTCTGGCTGACTCTCTGTGGTGGAATCCATTTTGGGTGTGTTAGCGATGCTGCGGATGTTCCCAGCTCAGAAGCAGAAGAAGAAGAAGAAAAGAGATACTCTGCAACTCAGGTGAGTTTGTGAATTAACCCCCTTTTTTTTAACATCTTGTTTTGCGACATGGGTGTCCTGTTACACTCCCACTTTTAACAAATACAATTTTGCTATTTGGCTTTAGTTTCTCTCTGATATCTTCTATTTTTTTTTTCACATTTATTTTTCCTGATCATTTTCTCCACCTTATCTGACCGTGTTTTCTATCATCTTCACCCCATCTACTCTTTGCAGCCCCCATCCAGAAAAATTACACATAATTTATTGTTTACCCTGCCCCTTGACGCTGCCCCACACCTGGTTTATTCTCCCCGACACTCTGGTAATTCTTCTCTCAAATCATCATGTTTATTTTGCCCTGTTTCTGCCTTTCGCTACTTCTTTCTCTTCCAATTCAAATGCAGAACAGTTTGTCTATTTTTGTGTCATCTAAGAGTGGCATTGAATAAAGAACCCGTCAAAAGCTTTCCTGCACCAAAACCCTTAAAACATAGATTGTATCATGTTTTTTGGTGGGGACGGCTAGTACATGACAGTGCTGCTGACATTTCTGTCTGTCATTATCAAAAACAACAACAGGCTTTTACTGGACAAACAGGGTTAAAGCACATCATTCCATTAGCACAGAATCAATTTTGCTGTGGTACAGATACTGTTAATGTGTCTGAGTCAAACATAATTATATTCAATAATCTAGGAGAAACATGGATGCAGATGATCCACTGCGATGACCCCTGAAGGGAGCAGCTGAAAGATCAACAAAAAATTAGTAGACATAAAAATTTGCACTGAACGTTATTTTAGGCTGTTGTATATTTTATCTGTCCATCCAATTGTCCTTTTGTGTGTCTTGAAAGGTGAAATAAAATAAAATAAAATGCATGATCTGAATTTTTGCTCATTTTTGCTGCTTGTATCAGAATCAGAATAAGCTTTATTATCATTGTACCGAAACAGTGAAATTATGTTTGTACAGTCGCCCGAAAGATGGGCAGAGTGCACGTTGCTGCTGCTACTGGAGTGTGGCCTCTTATCCTTTTCAGAATTTTTAGATAGAAAAGGGGGAAAAGCCATGAGGAGAGGATAGTGGCCTTACAAAAAATGGAGTTAATAAGTTAACTTAGGTTCGGGAGCAGGGCCACGCCCAAATCACGCCTCCAATTATCCCACGCAACCTACTTATACCTCGCTCACCTATTCATCTCATCTCAGTTCGTTACGTTTTGTCGACGGCGCTTCTACTCACCATGGACGACGCTTCTTCTTTCGTCCTCCACTCTGTTTCCGAGGGTCTCTTCGAAGTTCCATCCGCCGTCGACGAGTCCCCTCCTTCTGTTGCCAGTCGGGCTCCAGGCTCCGTTTTCGCAACTCAGCTAAGTATTTTCAATCCTCGGACTCGGTCCCTAACTATTTCATTTACTGTTTCTCACCCTTCCGGAGTCTATCCGCCACTCGCATCTATTTCTCGTTTCTGCTCGGCCCGAGGCGTTTAGTCAACATGCTCGTTTCCTGGTCCTCAGCGTCACTCACCGGCTCTCAGTACGACCGCTTCTCTGCGTTCCTCTTCCAGTGTTATTCCAACGCGCCAGCTTCTCGATCCGTATACCGTTGCCAGCTTTCGGCGCTCTCTCCGCTGAATGGGAATCCCTTTCAGCAGTCCTGACAATGGATTGTGACTCTTTCAGCTCCTTTCTTCCTCGGCGCCTCGACTGGCACCAACTTTACCGTCATCTGAACTACCCGCGGCCACGACTTATGTTCCAGCTTCCGCTTCCAATCTGTGTTGCCAGATCTCGCGACGAAAACAAGCGACCAGCCCAAACCAAGCCCAACTGGCAGCCCACCCCATTGTGTGAACTAACGGCCATTTTTATCAGTATGCATTTTTTTGGGCATTACATATAACCAGCAACGTTTTGCTAGCTTAACACTTTGAAGTACTTATCCACTCTAAAAAATAAATAAATGATAAGATAAATTAGAATTGATATCAATAAAACATAAATGATAAAATAAAAATAAATTACATTTTGCATACTTACACAACTTAATCCCATGAAACCTCTTGGAATCGTTTGCAGAGAGTTGACAACGTTGGACATTGACAACAGAATCTTGAAGGATGCGTACAAATAAAAATAAATAAAAAATAACTAAGATAAATAGAATAAAAACTGTATGGTAATCTCGCAGTTGAGCTAAGTCAACATACTACTTTCTTTAATCTCTATCCTGAATCATGCTTTAAGTGTGCGCTCTGTCTCCCATTCTTTATTATATTTTCCCGTATTTCTCATATTTATTGTAGCTAATTTTAGCGTGGTCTTGTCACTCTAGACAAAGAATAAAGTGCTAAGATTAACAAGCCCAAGCAAGCGGCTTAGCATTCCAAACAAGCCCAAGACACCACAACGATCGACTCGCCAAATTTATGTGCATCTGTAGAAAATAACAAGCTCACATTTGCTTAAAGCAGACTTGGCTGCTATTCTTCCAACGTCTACCGTGACGTCATTCCGTCATCGACTGCAGGACTTCCCGTCATGGCGACAGCTCCCCCAGTGGGAGCCGGGTCACATTACCGCCTGTACCCGTAACCTCTTTATCAGTACTTTCTCAGCTTTTTCCAACGTCTTTCGGTCCCGCCTTCGCAGGCTCTACGAAATCACCACCCATCCCTCCATCATCATTCTCTTCTTCCAATCATTCCAATCCGGTTTCGACTTCTTTTCCATTGCCCACGGCTTCGGCTCGGACATCTGCTCCGAGCGACCGCAGGGCCTTCCATCGTGGCGGCAGCTCCCTCCAGTGGGTGCCAAGTCACATTACCACCTGTACCGCAACCTCTTTATCTGTACTTCCCCTGCTTTCTCCAACGTCTTTCGGTCCCGGCCTTCGCAGGCTTCGCAGCGTCACCATCCATCCCTCCATCTACACTCCCTTCTTCCCATCTTTCCAATCTGGTTTCAGCTGCTTTTCAACCGCTCGCGGCTTCGCCTCGGACACCTGCTCCAGGATCCCGCAGGACCTTCTGTCATGGCGAGTGCTCCCCCCAGTGGGAGCCAGGTCACATTGCCGGTCGTACCCGCAACCTCTTTATCGGAACTTCCCCAGCTACTCTACCCCCTCCACTCTTCCCATGCCTCCTTTCTCATTGGCTTCCCGTGCAGGGGTCTTCGTATCACACACCCTTTCGCACTCTCCTTCGGCGACCTCCGTTCGCTCCATTCGTCCCTCCTTCCCCTCATCCTTTCACCCCGATTTCCTTCCTTCATCCTTACATCCCTCACCCCTTCATCCCTACTTCCCCTCATCCCTACATCCCTCACCCCTTCATCCCTTCATCCTTACGTCCCTCACCTCTCCATCCCTTTATCCCTACTTCCCCTCATCCCTACGTCTCTTTCCTTCATCCCCACATCCCTTCCTTCCCTCCTCCCTTCTCCCATACTTCCTCCTTCATCCCATCATCCCTTCCTCCCTACAACCCCTCATCCCTCATCCATCCATCATCTTCAATGCACGTTCACGCGGCCTCAGCTGACACAAAGTGCTGAACGTCATCACTAGTTGTCATCATCCTCTTCATCATGGTGATTTCACACAGCCTCAGCTTACCTATGTGCTGACCATCGTCATCCTTGTCGTCACGATGCTTTCACGCAGCCACAGCCGTAACATAGTGCTGACCCTCATCATCTTCCTCATCATCGCAGTGCTTGTCGCAGCCGCATCTGTACCAAAGTGCTGTCCATCGTCGTCATCATCATCATTATCTTCAAGGCGCTTTCACACGGCCACGGCTATATCAGCATGCTGTCGGTCATCATCATCCTCATCATCACGGTGCTCTCACGCGGCCGCTGCGTCACGAAGTGTTGACCAGCCCAACACCAGCAATCAGATCTTCATCCCCTCATCCCTTCCTCCCTACAGCCCCTCATCCCTCATCCATCCATCATCTTCAATGCACTTTACCACGGCCTCAGCTGACACGAAGTGCTGAACTTTGTCGATCGTCCTCATCATCCTCATCGTCTTAGTGCTTTCCCACAGCCACAGCCGTACCAGGTGCTGACAGTCATCATCATCCTCATCATCTCGGTGCTCTCACACAGCCGCTGCGTCACAAAGTGTTGACCTGCCCAACACAGGCAATCAGATCTTCATCCCCTCATCCCTTCCTCCCTACGGCCCCTCATCCCTCATCTCTCGTCCCTCATCCATTCATCATTTTCTGAGCGCTTGACACGGCCTCGGCTGACGCGAGGTGCTGTACATGGTCAATCGTCATCCTCTTCGTCTTAGTGCTTTCACACGGCCGCTGCTGTACCAATGTGCTGACCATTCATCGTCTTCCTCATCATCACGGTGCTTTCACGCAGCCACAGCCGTGACGATGTGCTGACCTTCATCATCATCCTCGTCATTACAATGCTTTCACGCAGCCACTGCTGTGACAGAGTGCTGACCGTCGTCATCGTTGTCTTCGGAGCGCTTTCACTCAGCTACAGCTGTAACGACGTGCTGTCCATCATCTTCGTGGTCTTCATAACGTTTTCACACGGCCACACATTACCTATTCTCACTCCACCCTCTAAATCTGTATTTCTCCCTTCCGGACTTGCTTGTCCGACATGGACTTCATTTCCAGCTCACATGCGTCTCAGTTCCGTTTCCTTCGGTTTCTTATGGGGTTCCTCGTCCTTGCAGTCCTTTGGGGGCTTGAATGGTCGAAATCATCCACACATGCTGTCCATCATCTTCGTTATCTTCATGGCGCTTTCGCACGGCCACGGCTGTAACGAAGTGCTGACCGTCTTCATCATTATCTTCAAAGCGCTTTCACACAGCCACAGCTGTTACGAAGTGCTGACCATCATCATCGTCTTCAAAGCGCTTTCACGCAGCCACTGCTGTAACGACGTGCTGTCCATCATCTTCGTTATCTTCATAGCGCTTTCGCACGGCCACGGCTGTAACGAAGTGCTGACCGTCTTCATCATTATCTTCAAAGCGCTTTCATACAGCCACAGATGTTACGAAGTGCTGACCATCATCATCGTCTTCAAGGCGCTTTCACGCAGCCACGGCTGTGACGAAGTGCTGACCTTCATCATCATTATCTTCGGAGCGTCTTCACGCAGCCACAGCTGTTACGAAGTGCTGACCATCATCATCTTCCTCTTCATCAGTATTCTCACGCAGCCGCGGCGTCGCAAAGTGTTGACCATCGTCTTCATCTTCTTCTTTGTCATCGTCGACATCTTCGTGATTTTTATAGTCATCGTCTTCATCATCGTCATCATCCTTTGTCCTTTCGGCTTAGCTCCTTGCTCCCCGTCCGCTTCTTATCACAGCGGACCAGTTTCTCACGCTTTCCACGTAGTTTGCCATCTTCCGTTGTTCATCTCTCGACATCGTATCCCTCCGTCTGTTCGTTACCTATTCTCACTCCACCCTCTAAATCCGTATTTCTACCTTCCAGACTTGCTTGTCCGACTTGGAATTAATTTCCAGCTCACAGGCGTCTCTGTTCCGTTTCCTTCGGTTTCTTATGGGGTTCTTCGTCCTTGCGATCCTTTGGGGGCTTGAATGGTCGAAATCATCCACACTGATAACATTACAGTCGTGGACATGATCAACAAAGGCCGTTTCCCACTCTCTAGTTATCTTGCAGTTTATTCGCAAATTAACTCTAATCTCAGCCCAACATCAGTTCTTGCTCCGAGCCTACTTGGCATACATCCGCAACAACCTCAGTGACTTATTCCAAGCTCACACATGTCCTTGTTTTATTTAATCCAGCGACTTTTGGGGTTCATCGTCGGGCTCGGGAAGGAAAACAAGTGAACCGTTCCCGAAGGCCAAACCCCACGCAAGAGTCTTCTCATCCCAAGCCCTTCAGCACTCTCCTCGGACAACATCCTTCAGCTCCACTCATCCCTTCATCCCCTCATCCCTACTTCCATATTCCCTTCATCTACTCATCCATACTTCCATCCTCTCCTACATTCATTCATCCCCTCATCCCTCCATCCCTTCCTATCATCCAGTGGCGGCTGGTGATTTTTTTTATGGGGGGGGCGCCATAAATTTTTTTTAAGCATGTGTAGAAGTATGCATAATTATGTTTGTATACTGTAAAGTAAGTTTGTTCATGTTTTTATTTGTATATATCAGGTGTATCCATTTGTATAAAACTATCATTAATAAAACATGGTTCATCTTCACCTTGTTTGAGGCATCAGTGTGAAAAGAGAATGGGAGTGTTCTGCTTCCACTTTTCAATTTTTGGACAACTTCTATCATATTCTGTTATAATTATTTTAGTAATACAAGTTCATAACATAAATAGAATTGTGAGGGTCCAGACTTAAATAAGGACAAAGGTGTTCAAAAATCCACCAAATAATTCAATTTAATAGTTCCAAAAATAAACTAACAAATAATTAAATTTCAATGAAAAATAAATCAAAAGATAATAACAAATTTGGGCCCAACTTAAACAGGTCAACTGAAGTCTAACAAGGAGGAAATATTCCAGATTAGATTTTAAATAACTGATTTATGGGGAAGAAAAATGATCTATTTTATTGTGATCCACCTGATGAGCTCCACCTATACTTAAAGCTCCACTGACATCATCTTAAAGGCACAACATATATATATATATTAAGATTGACCTCTGATCGTTTTTGCTAAAACAATGTTAAATTAATTAGAATTCCTCTCAAAAACAGTTTAAAATTAGCGCCATTTTTTTAACACGATAAATAGGGATTTCCCCGTCGCAGGATGATGACGTCATAACAAGAATTTTCTCTACTGCGCAGCTTGAAAACAATGGAGGAGCTACAAACTCGATCCGTCCAATTTAGCCATTTAAAAGTTAATTTTTTAGCGGATTGTCTTCAGAGAAGCCAAAGTTATTTCCAGTAAACAGCAGGTTATAATGTTTTTCAGCTCCTGCTGGTTTTTGGAGACCTTCACTTCATGAGGTGAGCTGCTGTGTGGAGTTACATGAGCTGCATGTGGACGAGGCAGAAGTAATTCTACAACATGTACATCGTCTCCACAGCACTGAAATGGTAATATATTAGTTAATGTTTCTAATAATTATTCAACATTATTAGTTATTAGTTTGTGTACAAAACAATTTGCACAGGCTCCTGCAGCTGTTGATTATTTTGCTTCAATTTGTCAGCTTTGTTATTTAATCCAGTCAACATGTTTACAATACTTCATATTTATTTTTCTATTTAATTTGGACATCACTTGGTGTTATAGTGGTGTATCATTAAAATGATGGAAATACTGTACATGACATTAGTTTGACCCATTGTCTTAATATACAGTATACTGCATATAATATATACTGTGTGTGTCTGTGTGTTTTATCATCAACTCACAGAAATATCTTCACCTGAAGAGTGGACACAGGTGGCGGTTCTGTGAAGAAGCTGGAAGCACCTGTTGTGAGGCTGAGGAGTTCTGGCGTGGGTCACGGCCAAACAGTGACTCTGAGTTTACTGGCCTGTTGTTTTGTGTACTTGAATAAAGCGTTGGCTGAAGCAGAACGTCTGGTGCTTGAGTGACCGCGACAACGTTACACCAGAAATACTACAGAAATACTACAACTTGCCAGAGCATTGACATGAAAATGAATCAATGAAAATATAAATTTAATATTTTTTCTGACAGTTCAAATGAACATAATTAATAATAATAATAATAATAATTGTCTAATCTTGTCATCTGCGTATGTTTCCCATACACAGACGAAATTCGTCTCTGCATTTAACCCAACCACCTACCAGGTGGTGCAGTGAGCAGCCATAGAAGGCGCTCGGGGAGCTGGAGAAATAGGTGTGCACTCATAGACACCCCAAGGTGTGTAGTGGCCGGGACGCGAACCCGCGTCCTTCGGGTCCCAAGTCAAACGCCCTAACCACTACACCATATATTGTTTGAAAAAAAGGATAACAATGAACCAAGTGTTTATGTAGTTATGTGTAAATAAAGTTACAGTAGTACACTATATTATCTGTTAGTGTTGAGTTATTCTTTGTGAGAATATTTGTGTATCTGTTTTAATTTCATTCGTTCATCTACAACTCACAGAAAGTACTTTAGTAAAAACAAAATTGGTGAATGTTAAAAAAACATTTTATTAAAGTAAAACCATCCCATATTATCAAATATATGAAAACCTATGGGGAAACATTAATATGAACAGATTATCAAAAAAAATTGAGTTTAAAAAATATCAGCAAGTGGTGTTTGACTTCATCAGCTCCTAAAAAATGACACTTTACAGCTGTAAATCTGCAAAATCAGAACTTCTTCAGACTCCAACACCCTCCTCGTCCACCCTTGATGTCCAGGTGTTGTAGGTCTGGATACAGAGGACATCTGTCTAGTTTCTCTTCAAGGTTTGTTCTCCACCACCTGTGTCCACTCTTCAGGTGAAGATATTTCTGTGAATTGATTGTAGTGGACCTACCCAGGGTCAAAATAAGGTTTTTGAACTGTTCCAGAGATGACCTTTACTGACCTCTCAGTAAAGCAAGACATTTACTACAAGATCATTCATTTAGCTGTAATCTGATAAATATAGTCACCAAAAGAGACTATTTCTATCTTTGATTTTAGGCTGATGTGATCAAAAGAATAACTTTTGTCATTTTCATGATGTGTGCTTTTAAGCTGTGTTATTCTGTAAGAGTATTACTGTGTTCACTGCTGTGTTAAAGGTGAAGTCTCGGGTCACAGAGACCGGACGGTTTTGTTTAGAAAGTCAGAAGACAGTAATCCGTTGTTTTTCATGAAAGGGCTCCAGCTTGCTGTGTCTTTTCCTAAACAAATCTCTCTCTGCTGCTGGCTGTAACCTTGGGTCTGATAAGGCAAGTGAACTCCTCTCTAAGTCTCTTTTTAAGTTCTAACTGGGCGGAAACGCTTCAGAGTTTGCTGGGAGCTTCGAAAGAGATGTGAACCTTCCCAAAGGGCTGTGGTACGCTTGGTCAAGAGCTAACGACCTTCGTCATCCAGCTGGGACTGATAACTTGCTGTTATGAGTCCACTTCGAATGAGCGTAAGCTCAAACTTTGTTATTCCTTCCTGGAATAAATTATCTTGAGCCAAAAAACCACGATTGCCACGGCTTCTGCCGACGAAAGCGAGTATCACCGACACCGACAAGGTAAACACGTCTGGAGTCCAGCTTGGACTTGCGGGACCGACGACTCGCCAGTCCAGAGCTGATCACAGCTCTTTACCAGAACCAAGACGGACGTCTTAAGGTAAAGGAGCCGCTGTTTGCTTGCTGGAGGTGTGATGATATCTTAGCTGGACGCGTACGGAAGAGTGTCATCTGGTTTCATAAATGCAAGATAAACTTCCTCTCTTAACCTCCCAATTCTTCTTAAATCTTTCCTCCTACTCTTTCCCCTCTCAATCTAAGCTGGAAACTAATTAAGTTTAAAGAGCCCTCAGACTAAATATGTTTAACATCTAGTATTTATGTCTGTTGTGTTAAATTTAAGTGTGCTGACGTTTTAAATTACAAGAAAGTGAAATCCTGTCAATCAAGTGTAATGGTGTTAATTTAGTTGATTCATTTTAAATAAATGATAGTGTCTCTTTGACATATCAAGCTAAGTTAACGTGTCCATTGTCACTCTATAGCTCTGTTTATTTATCCATCATAAAGATCACAGAAATATTGGGTAAACTGAAAAAGAAAAGAATCCGTGAAATTACTATTCAATCTGAATAAGTAAATTAATTAAGGTAAAGAGGTCAGCTTAATACTGACCCCTGTTAAAATCCTTTAGTTACATCTGGGTGGCACTATATGTGTTTAAAGACACAATATATGGTCTCCCTCATGTTTCCTTCATCTGGTGGCTCGTAGCGGTTCTAAAAGTTTATTGATATATTTGTGGTCTCTCATGAACTGTAACGTCATGTTTGCATAAGAGGATCCAAGTTTTAAACTCTGAGGATAATAATTTTGGCTGGAAGTGTTCAAAGCAGGCAGATTCTGCATGTTTTTATCATTTGAAGCTGTGAGATTATTATCGTTTCAACTCTGTTAGACGCTGTTGGAAGCATTCAGGTGAAGTTTTTGTCAGCCGTGGTCTGTGGGGGTTCTGGTTCTGTTCGGTCCAGTTCACGCAGACTCCTGTACAAAGCTTTGTTTGACCGCCGAGTCAAAAGCCTGAAAGCTAATTTAACATCTACAAGATTGCTGTTGTGGTATTTTACATGTTAGGGCAGGTCATAGAAGCATATTACTGTTAGAACGTTGTCGGATAGTGGTTCTGTTCAGACCCGAGTTTCTGCCCCACTGAAAGTGGACCAGAACCGACCTTGACGCGCTCCGAGAGAGTCCGTGTTTGTTCAACAGCTGCAGTGCTGTGTTACTGAGCGTAACTAAGTTGGCCTGTCTAGGTGTGTTCGCCGCATGTTTCAGAATTTTGGGAAGTTAATTTGTAGCGTTTGAGTTGTTTTAAGAGTCTACAAAGTTGTGGTCTGCTGTGCGAGCTAACGTTAGAAAGACGTGTCGTGCTTGTCTGTTTATGAGCTGTGATTGGATGAAACGAGAGCTGTGAGCTGTCAATCACTCGTAGCGAGCGCCGATTCGCTGTAGTGGGAACGCACGCCGCTGCGACCAACCCACTTTGTCGTCATTTCCGGTACTTCATTGGTCGAAGGTAAGAAACTACATTTACCATGAATGCTTGGAATGAACTACAAACGCTGTGATTGATTGGTTGACGTCACTTATCTGTGTAGCGAGCTCCGCCTCGCTCAGCAGCAGTAGAGCTGGTGACGCGCTGCGTCGACCCGCCTATTTGTGTCGTCATTTCCTGGTGCATTTCGGGTGACAAGCAGTTCACACGCTGACAGAACAAACTGAGATTTCACTGAGAGTTTAAACACTCATTTCAAGCCATCTAAACTGTCTAACAACATAGATTTGTCTCTGACAAGAACGTGGTTCGAGCGTTTATCACGGACACACTAGAAAATAAATCTAAAAGGTTAAATACTGATTAGAAAAATCAGTTTCCTCGTGATTACATTAAGACTCGAAGCTGCCCCCTGTTGGTTAAAAGACGTTGACAGATGAGCTTTCTCAAAAACATCATAAAAAAGTCAGCATTTTTATGGTGAGTCACCAGTTTTTAATTTTGTTCTGTACACAAACAATAACTCCTGTTTATTTTAAATAAATTATTTAGAATAACAGAGGTACAGACTAACATTTTTGCTTATTTTAAATACAAAAGAATTTAAAATAACAAACAAAAGTACAGTTTTCACTCCAGATAACTAAAATTTTTTTTTCCTTTCTCTTCCTTTTCTCTGACACATCATCTTCCACAGTTATCCTGTGCACATTTAAACTTTCCTGTTTATTTCAAATAGTGAAAAGTTTAGAGTAGCGAATACAGAGCATCTTTTATTTTTATTTTTTTCACTGAAAATCCAGATAAAAGATGGCAGGCACAGAGGGTGAGACCCCTGACACCACGGATACGGGGCAGCCCGGGCCAACTGAAGGCCACGACCCGACCAAAGCAGATTGGATCGAACGTGCCTTATTTTCACTCACAGGGCCCATCACAAACTACCATGAAGAGACACAGTTGATGGAGGAAGCAGATGTGGACAGAGCATTAAAAACTGTAACAGCTGGAACCACAACGGCTGAAAAGAAAGCAGACAAAGATAAACGTTTGGCTAAATTAAGCCTTCTGTTAAAGGCCAAGCTAGACTTTGAAACTGCTGTACGCCGGGCTGTCTCTACATCATGTTTAACAGCACAAAGGGAGGTTGCCACTTTACAGCAGGAGGTAAAGAGTTTAACACAGTCGAGTATTGGCAACGCTGAACAAACGCGTAGTCTCTACGAAGAATGCAAAGTGTTAAAAAGGGATTTTGACCAATCACAAGATGATTTGGAAAAATGTGTGGTGGAGAAGGATAAGTATTACCATCAATACAAGTCGCTTCAGGCGGATTGTGGGGAGGCACGAGACGCGCTGGAAAAATGCACGGACACCCTGGAATCATTATCACTACGGTACACAAGGCTGCAAGAGGATTATAGAAAATCACAAGAACAGCACATGATGTTACAACGTGAAAATGATGGGTTAAAAGTCCAACTGAACAGTTGTCGAATAGAGCGTGCATCAGCAATGAACAAACTCTTTGAAGAAGAGAGAAAATGTTTGGATCTCATGAGTAAACACCTTGAGAACAACCCGCCTCCGCCGCCCCCTCCCATACCTGATGACCCACTCCCTCCTCCACCGCCCCCGCCCATGCCCGATGCACTACTCCCTCCAACACCACCGCCTAGAACACCAACACCACCGCGCCGTCCCTTAGGGCCTCTAAAACCGACAATCCCACCGGATGCACCGGTGGGTGGATCTGATAATAACCCACAAATACCTCTATCAATGGCTGAACTACGGAATATGGCGAAAAGCATTCAAACCTTCGCTCCTGGCCCAATGGGCTCACACGAAACCAAGATCTATCTCGATGACCTTGATTTCCAGCTTCAACGCTTCCCAGAAGCTACAGTTGATGATAAAATCTGTCTGATAAGGTTAACCTCGGACAGGACAGTGCATGCTTTCATGAAGCGTCAACGAGACGCAGTAATGAATGACTACAGTCTTCTCTGTGCTGCGCTGATAAAGGAGTATACTCCTTGCACGGGGCCCGATGGCATCATAGCGGCAACCGACATCAAGCAAGGTAGGAATGAGCACCCGAGGTCATATTATGACCGAATATTCCGTGCCTATTTCGGTGACAGATGCGAGCCAGAGATGGAGGAAGAGATAGGGTTTAAATATATCTTCAGCAAAAATCTTTGCCCTGACATAAGAGAGAAAGTACATGTCAGCGCAAACTATAAACGGAGGTCCATCGAAGACATAAGAGAGTGCGCGATAGATGTTTTTACAGGTCGCACACCAAACAAGACACCCTTTGAGGTGTGTCCTGGTGAAAAGGTCAAATACCAATCGCTAGACCTTGAAGGAGCAAGAGCGCCAGCTCACTCTTTTAAGGAAGCCGAGAATAAGCAAAATTTCCAACCTGACAGACCGCATAGTGAAGGTGTCCGCTGGAACAAAGACCAAAAGGGGTCCAGAGACCCTAAGTGGTACAGGCCGCATCAAGAGGAAGAACCCCATCATCAAAAAAGGAGGGCATTCCAAAAGAAAAAGAAATATGGGTCCCAAGGAGACTCATATGAAAGAGGGTGGTCCCAGAGAGGACCCCCGAGCAATGCGCCAGCTCCTGCACCTCAAACTGAACAGTCTGGGGCGAGGAAAAACCCACAGAAGTTCCAGAAAAAAGGCCCTAAACCTCTGTCCTCAGAAGAGATGGAGAACATACGTCGGTTGTTAGAAAGTTTGAAAAAAACAAACAAGGAAAACAAACCTGGAGTAATGTGTAGCACTATCATTGATAGTGACTCAGAACACACAAATAACAGCAATGCCACAATTGCTGACAGTCACCAAGATACTGATGGTCAGGATGCTGACAATCAGGGTACAGACAGTCAACAAGACGTTGATTGTAACCATGACATCATTGTTACAGAGTCCGAGAGCCCCTCATCAGAAAAAGGGGGGGAAAGCTCACTCACCAAAGACAATGACTCGTCACAGACCGATCACTCAGACCCATGTGTGACTGCACTACCAGTACAGGTGAATGAAAATCACACAGACAATGGTAGACGTAACAAACGTCGGAAAAAACCTGATAGGTTCCTGTGTAACATTATCAGGAAGGGGCCCGCTAAGAAGGCTTACCTGTCAATCACTTTAGAAGGGGTCCTCACAGAAGAGGCCCTCCTGGATGGTGGGGCTGACATAACCATTATGTCTCCCACACTGTTGAAGGAGCTAAGGATAGCCGCTAGCGGGGTTGACAGGGAAATACCCCTCAAAGAATGTGCTGTAGTACTGCAGGGACTCTCAGAGACGAGAACAACCCTTACAGCTATAGCCATGGTTCATATGCAGATTGGTGAAATGACGCTATACCACCCGGTACACGTGTCCACCGTTGACTCATTCCCATTTTTGGTTGGCCAAGACTTTATAAACCGCTTTGACGCGATTATAGATTATGGCGATCAAACAATGTGGACCAGAGTGAGCCAACCACTGCCGATCGATATGCCTACACAAGGTGACACTGACTGTCTAACAGCAGGTACCGCGGAAGGCACAAAGGGATCCTCCAACGAGAGCACAATCCCGGTAAGTGAACCTTCAGCAACAGGTGAGGCAGAAAAGGCCCAACAAGAGAGCCTCCTCTGCGAGCTGAAACAGTCAGCACTCACTGAACACTACCTACCACAGGTAGTCAAAGGTGTTGAGATCCAAGGATCCCACACCGATGATGCTGTTCTGTCTCCTTGGACGGAGAAATCAGCGATCAGCCAAGCTTTCTATGGAACCTTGGTTAAAAAACAGTTGGGTCTAGAAATGAACAAAAAGGCTTTCCGCTTTTCGTTAGACCCCAACGATAAACAGGTAATGACCGCAATGGGGATCATTGACCTGAAACTAATCTGGAACCAACGAGAACTGGGTCACCCATTCCTCGTGGTCCCGAACTTACCACATGCAACCTACATAGGCTCCGACATTTTGGTAAGATTAGGTGTCCGAGTGGACATCGACAACAATGTACTGTGGTCACTAGACACAGCCACAAGTGACTCTCCTGTGCTGACCACAGAGAACCTTAAGGCTGGACAGACCATACCAGAGGTCTGCCAGATTGCTAACAGCCATAACACTGCGGTACCACCTCAGGTTATGAACATGCCAGTGATGTGTCACATCATGAAAGGACAAGCTATTAGCACAAAACAGGCATACTTTCAACCATCTCCTATGTTTTTCAAATTGGGACTGTCCATAGAGGCCACATGCCACGTGACCCTCGACTGCAGAACCACGACTGTTGCTGTGTGCAACACAAGCACAGAAGAGGTACTGATCCCAAAAAACACACAGCTAGGATGGTTGATCTCTACTGATTTTCATGACTTTGAGCTAAGCATTCCATTTCTGGGAGGACTCCCAGAAAAATTGATCCCAAATCAACACACGGGGCAAGTCTTGTTCACGAAACCAACACAGGCCATAGCTCTTTTCTCCCCCAGTGAGTCCGACCAGGACACTGTCCGC
>JBBPBX010044795.1:0-27296 GCA_038048925.1 Garcialebias charrua
TGGTTTTATTTTATTTTTTTAGAACGTTTTATTAACATATAAACACAGAATATGCAGCTACAGCGAGAGAAAATGCAGCAGGAGGCGGAGCTGAAGTCAAGTTCAACAGACCACGGGGGAGCAGCCATATATGGCTCTGAGGGGGAGGGAGAAGAATGCTTTTCCCTGTTCAAAATTTTTCTAAGATCCAATGGTTTTGTTCCTCAGCAGAGGCCACGCCTCCAGCAAGAATCGTTTCTCTATGGAGAAAGTCCAGACCCTAGTGCGAAGTGAAGGACAAGGGTCTGGTTTTAACCAGGCTACGCTCCCGCAGCAGAGTCAGCAAAACCATTTTTGAAATTCAGCTGATTTGACCATTAAAGTGCATTTATTAAGCAAACGTTAAACCGAGACACACACAATATAATTTCTAGCAAACAAATACAGGTTGTCCTCGACTTACGGCGGTCTCGACTTACGGCGATTCGACTTTACGAATGCATCTTATTAATAAATATATTAAAAAAAGTTTTTTTTAATGTGTTTAAATGTTCTTGATTTCATGTGTACAGCACTTTGTTGCAGCTGTGGTTGTTTTAAATGGCTTTATAAATAAAGTACTGTATTATTATTATTATTCCCTGATGCATGCTCAATAATCCAGGTAGAAAAATCTAAAAAAGCTAAGTCTGGTCCTCTGGACATTCAAAAAGACAAAACAAAACAAAGCAAAAAAATTGTAGAAACGTTTTGTCTTTCATTCGAAAGACTTCCTCAGTCTGAGCTGCTGAATACAGCAGCTCAGCAGTTCAGACTGAGAAAGTCTTTCGGACCAAAAGACGAAACGTTTCTACAATTTTTTTTGCTTTGTTTTGTTTTTTGAATGTGCAGAGGACCAGACTTAGCTTTTTTAGATATTATTATTATTTATTATTATTATTATTATTATTATTTTTAAGCCGATTTACGAAGTTTCCGGCAGTTTCCGACAGTTTCCGGCAGTGCCCGCCAGTTTAGCCAGTTAGCTCCGGCCTCGACAGCCGGCTTCGGACGGACCGTGTCTGATCAGAGATTGCTACGCTCGGATACATGAGCTGGGAGCTGAACAGCGGTTTTGCGGAGAGACGGATGGACAAAGAAAAACGACGCTCTGGACCGCGTGAAGAGCAGACAGCAGACAGCGAGCGAGCCTTGCTGTAGGATGGACGGGTGGATGCTAACACCCCACCGGGGACACGAAGCCGACGGGTGGTGGAGAGGACTGCTGCGGCCGGGAGCTTGCCTCGATGTCTGCCTGGCAGCCTCAGATGTTGGATGGACACTGAGCTAACATGCTAAAACGCAGAGAAACAGCTGCGGCAGCCTTTCGGAGGGGCTAACATGCTAACGGGCGCAGCTATTGGAGGGGCTAACATGCTAACGCGCGCAGCTATTGGAGGGGTACCGTTAACATGCTAACGCGCGCAGCCTTTTGGATGGACACCGCAGAGAAACGGCTCCCACTAAGTTATTCACTCGTTTCCCTTCATTATGTATGGAGTTAGCATGCTAACAGTCTTTCCTGTAAACAGTTTGGACCGCGTGAAGCGGCACAAAGCTGCAGAGCTCGGACATGCAAACAGACGGAGACAGGCATGAGTCAGAGTACTTTTATTAACCTTGCACCAAGTTTTCACCAGTACAGCATGAATATGTATGCACAGTCATCCGGAAGGGGGCGAGTGTGTGAAGCTGCTGCTATCAGACCACATGAGACATCATATCACATTATGTTCTTCAGCGCGGCCTCTCCCATCCGTATCGGGATGAAGGTCAAAGGTGTGAAAACAAGGAAAGAACCATGAGGGTCACAGCGTTGGTATTAAAAAAAGATGTATCACATTTTGTCTTTCATGACACCATATGAGACAGAAAAAACTATACCAGAAGCACATTTAAGACAATCACATGTTGCATTTTGAGACTGAGGCAGTGAGATTTCTGTCCATGAGACATTCCAGATAGCAAACAGTTCTGAGGTGAAACCAGCCGGCCTCCGATAACGCTCATAGAAAAGTTCTCCGGGGGGGGGTAGCGATAGGTGCAGCTGTTTGCCTCAGAAAACACGTCTCAGGAGAAATTTGACATCCAGCCTTTTTCCAAGGCTGTTTAGGGTAAAGTCAGATAAGGATTACAAATATTTTTCACTTCAGGCAGACAGTATAATTCCTTCAGCCTTGAGTCCTGCTGGGCAACTCTGATATGGTCCAGTTCGGGACTTTTTCCTCTGATTCAAGCTGTGGCCCTTAGATGTTGACCACCAGCGTCCAGAGTCCCAATCCGAGCGGATGATCTGCGATCCTCATGACCAGCTCAAAGTAAGAAATTAACTACAGTATTTATTATTGTTCCAAATGTACTGTATGTGTTTTTTGATAATTATGTAGGGTACTGTGTTAGGATAGGCGAAGTGCTTGGTAACTGTTTTGTACCGTACATGTACATGTATAAGTGGCGGCTCGGGTGTTTTCCGACTTACGGCGATTTTCGTGTTACGAACGGCCGTAGGAACGAAACTCGTTCGTAACTCGTTCGTAAGTCGGGGCCTACCTGTAATTGGACTGGTTGGTCCACATAAGTTGCTTACTTGGTGGGTTAACTTCAGTGTGCTTTGGACTACTCTGACTGAGGAAGCCCTCTGGAGTGAGGGTGAAACGTTTCTGCTAAAAAGAAACTGTCCAGATGAACTGATTGAGAATGAGCGGATTTGATACCTGGACTATTGAGAATTAACTTTCCTACCTGTAATTGTTTTTAAGTGTTAATCTTGCTAAATTCTTGTTAAAGTCCTCCCGTGCACACTTCTGTGGGTGCCATTTGGCAGCCCATCAATTTTTAGCACAACACCGGCCCACATTTCCACGGAGGAGTTCTGATACATTGGCAGATGCCAATGTGTCAGAACTCCTGCATACATTTCAAAGATAATAAATAAAAAAGCTTACAGTAAAAGAATAAATAAATAAAAAATGAGGGAAATGTCTAATGTGTATTATTCACATTATCACATTTCAAAATTAGTCAAAATAACAGGATCAAAATGGTAAAAAGACAGTCCAAATTATTATCTAAAATAAATGATGGATGATTGTCTAAAAAAGCTAAGTCTGGTCCTCTGGACATTCAAAAAACAAAACATAACAAAAAAAATTTGTAGAAACGTTTCGTCTTTCGTCCGAAAGACTTCCTCAGTCTGAGCTGCTGTATTCAGCTCAGTCTTATAAATAGCACCCTCTCACAGTGGATCAACCAGTTGGCTGATGACAGCCGAAACCAGCTGCTCACATGATCAAGGAGGACCATCAGCCTAACGATGGATCGTTAGCACCCTGATGGTTGTTTGCTATTCACAGAGGGCTGAGTGATACTAGCAATAACAGCATTGTAAGAGGGGACAGTTGAACCCGGAGGCCTCCACCTCTGTTTAATGATGGACGGTTTCTTTTCACAAAGATGGCCTCCTTTACTCCTCTCTCAAACCATCGTTCTCTCTATCAAGGATGTGAACATATTCATCCCTGAAAGAGTGACCGCTGGCCTGGAGATGAGTGTAGACCACAGTCATGACCTGATGAAGTTGATCTTCTGTGCTGGGCCATCCTTTTGGCCAGTGGCTGTTTAGTTTCCCCGATATAAGACTGATCACAGCCCTCCTGACACTGAACAGCATACACAATATTACTCTGTTTGTGCCGGGGGACTGGATCTTTGGGATGAACCAGTCTTTGCCGTAATGTATTTTGGGGTTTAAAAGCCACTGGGACGTTGTGTTTAGAAAATAAACGTCTCAATGTCTCTGAAACTCCCGCAACATACGGAATGACCACTGGTCTGGGTCTGGGTTCCTTCTTTTCACCTGATGGCTGGCTGGAGTCCTGTTTGGGTTTCTTCTCTGCTTTCAGGAAGGCCCAGTTAGGATATCCACATTTCTCTAGAGCCTGTTTTGTGTGTGATTTCTCCTTCTGTCTGGCTCCTGAGTTAGTGGGGACGCTGTCTGCTCTGTGATACAGAGTCCTGATGACTCCTAACTTGTGCTCCAGAGGGTGATGGGAGTCAAACTGTAAATACTGGTCTGTGTGGGTGGGTTTGCGGTACACCTCAGTTTGCAAATTTCCTCTATCAGAAACTGAGACCTCACAGTCCAAGAAAGCCAACCTGCCATTTTTTACATCTTCTCGTGTGAACTTGATATATTTATCCACAGAGTTGATGTGATCAGTGAAATGTTGGACTTCCTGAGATTTAATTTTAACCCAGGTGTCGTCAACATACCTGAACCAATGACTTGGTGGTCTCCCTGAAAAGGACGTCAAGGCTCTCTTTTCTACCTCCTCCATGTACAGGTTGGCAACAATAGGAGAAACTGGAGACCCCATAGCACACCCATGTTTCTGCCTATAATATTGCTCCCCATATGTGAAGTAGGTTGACTGCAGGCACAGTTTCAAGAGTTGACACAGTTGCTCTGTGGAAAGCGTGGTCCTGCTGTTCAGAGTGGTGTCTGATTTTAACCTTAAACAGACCACCTCTACTGCCTCATCAACAGGAATGCACGTAAAGAGTGATGTGACATCAAAAGAGACCATTGTTTCATCAGTCTCCATGATGACATCCCTCACCTTATCCACAAAGTCCATGGTGTTCTGTATGTGGTGTTCTGAGCTGCCAACTAAAGGGATGAGTACAGATGCCAGATACTTGGAAACATTGTAAGGATTTTGGGTAAACCATACAGACTTGGCGTGGCCTCCCCTGGGTACAGTCTGTGGTACAGAATACTGGTCAATAGCCTTGTCCTGCTTCAAATTTTTCAGGCAATCTATAACTTCTTCTTGTAACCACTTCCTGGATCCCTTTTCAGTGGTTCATAAGTGGTTAAGTCACTAAGGAGTGACATAACTTTCTCATGATGATCTTTCTGGTTCAAAATAAGATTGATGATTGTCCTTAGCCGGACAACAGAGAATTGAAGCACCTGACAGTGGTAATAGAGATTGGAGCAGAACAACATGCAGAATTCGGCGGAGAAGAATTCAGGTCGGACATTAAAGTTTGTGTGTGTGTGTGGGAAGGGGTTGCTAGAGGGGGTTGGGACGCTTGACAGAATCAGAGCTGCTATAATTCACTGCTCTCTAAAATAGTACAGGTAGTCCTCGACTTACGACGGCCTCGACTCACGACGTTTCGCGGTTATGAACGCCCTCCCATTGAAAAGCATTGTTTCGAGTTACACGGTTTATGTGCCTTTACACAAAAAAATACGGTACCGAAACTCAGCTGAGGCGGAAATTTACAGGAGGGAGGGGGGAGAGTGTACCTCAGCAGCCAGGGGTGGAGGATTACAGCTGAAAATTACAGGAGATCTCATTGTTTACAGGCAGACCGGAGGCAGAGGAGGTTAGGAGGGGCTAACATGCTAACAGACCTTACTGTAAAACTCTGGACCGCGTGTGGAAAAGTACAGGAGACCTTTGTTTGGACCGGAGGTTTTGAGGCAGAGAGGCTACAGCTGAGCAACGAGCTAACATGCTAACAGGAGGAGGATAGCTTCACCAGCTCCCAGTAGGTTATTAACTATTTTCCCCTTCATTATGGCTCCAAATGTATGGAGCTAACATGCTAACAGGAGGAGGAAGGCTTCACCAGCTCCCAGTAGGTTATTAACTCTTTTTTCCCTTCATTATGGCTCCAAATGTATGTTTTTTTTTTAAAATAATTATGTAGGGTACTGTCTTAGGATAGGCTAAGTGCTTGGTAAAATACAGAATTGTACGTATAAGGTGCAGTTTGGACGTATTTTCCGACTTACGACGAAATTCAACTTGCGACGTCACGTAGGAACAGAACTCGTTCGTAAGTCGGGGACTACCTGTAATTATAATCCATCCTTTATTTTACATTATTTAAATTATTACAGGTCTCTCTTGTAAATACCATACCATTTTATTTATAGAGCACTTAAAACAGCAAGAGCAATATATATACAAACCGGGTTCCAAAAAAGTTGGGACACTAAACAAATTGTGAATAAAAACTGAATGCAATGATGTGGAGATGGCAAAAGTCACTAAGGTAGTCCTCGACTTACGAACGAGTTCTGTTCCAACGGCCGTTCGCATGTCAGAAATCGCCGTAAGTCGGAAATTATGTCCAAACGGCAACTCATACGTACAGTACCGTATTTTCCGTTGTATTGGTCGCACCGTTGTATAGGTCGCAGTGTCCAATATTTATCAATAAATTGGAAAAATCCATAAATAGGTCGCACGGGTGTATAGGTCGCACCTACGTCACCGCCGACGTAACGCGTCATCCACCGCTGACGCACCGCGTGACCGCTGAGTCAACCCGGCAATATGGACCGAGTGTTTAGCTCTGCTGCTAATGTCTGCCAGAAGCTAACAAAGCTAAAAACGAGAGGAGTCCGTCTCTCAGAAAATGAATAAAAAATTGAATTTTATGTCAAATGTTTTCTCGAGGCCATAGTAACGTACATTAAAGCTCCTATAATTGCATTCTGTATGCAGAATAAATATACACCGAGTGGTTTTGAAGCCATTTAGGACGTTAACAGAAGTACACAGACATAAAACGAAAGCCAACACGAGACCATGCCCGCCTCTGACACGAATAAAAATCGAATCTCATCTCAAATGATTCATCCAGGACATAGTTAAGTACATTGGAGTGTTATAATTACTCTGTAAGCAGAAATAAATATACACCGAGTGGTTTTGAAGCTATTTAAGCAAACCGAAGTAAAACCACAAGCTAAAAAAGCTAAAAACGAGAGGAGTCCGTCTCTCAGAAAATGAATAAAAAATCGAATTTTATGTCAAATGTTTTCTCGAGACCATAGTAACGTACATTAAAGCTCCTATAATTGCATTCTGTATGCAGAATAAATATACACCGAGTGGTTTTGAAGCCATTTAGGACGTTAACAGAAGTACACAGACATAAAACGAAAGCCAACACGAGACCATGCCCGCCTCTGACACGAATAAAAATCGAATCTCATCTCAAATGATTCATCCAGGACATAGTTAAGTACATTGGAGTGCTATAATTACTCTGTAAGCAGAAATAAATATACACCGAGTGGATTCGATGTTATTTATAACAAATACAGAAGCTAACACTCGAAGCTACATGCTACAAAAAGATCGTTTTTTTATTTTTTTATCTCAAACATCTAATAAAGGTACTCACTTGTAAACGTCCCCACTGTGATTCCATTCTGTAAGTTTCAGAAAAATCCGCTGAGTGGTTCTTGACTTATCTTGCTAACAAACAGCAAACAAACAGAGCTAACAGAAGCTACCTCCAGCCCAGAGGCAGACAGAATCAGTCCGAGCAGAGGAGCGTTTTTTCGGGCACAGGAGGAGAAGGTCCTCGCTACTTGCACAGGAGCTGGAAACGTTCTTCTTCTTGGGTTGGTGTACCGGTACTCATGACCCTAGCGGGTACAGCACTTGCACTGCCCCCTGGTGGCCGAAACTGGTACTGCACGTGCACTGCCCCCTGGTGGCCAAAACTGGTACTGCGCCATTTTATGCAACAGGGAAAAAGGGCCATAACTCAGCCAAAAATTGGTCTAAAAATATGAAAAAAAATCCATAAATAGATCGCACCGGTGTATAGGTCGCAGGCCTTGAAAAACCCATAAAAAGGTGCGACCTATACACCGGAAAATACGGTACTTTATTTTACCAAGCACTTAGCCTATCCTAACACATTACCCTACATACATTTCAAAAACCGCATACATTTAGGAGCCATTTTTAAGGGAAAAAAAGAGTTAATTACCTACTGGTATGCTGGTCTCCGTCTGTTAACATGTTAGCTCGTTACACCTCTGAGTTCTGCAGCTTCCAGCTGCTTCACGCAGTCTACGGCGTTTACAGCAATGTCTGTTAGCATATTAGCTCTTGCTCCTCTGAGTTCTGCAGCTTCCAGCTGCTTCATTCAGTCCACAGCTCCTAACCTCCTCTGCTCGGTCTGCTCCGGTCTGCCCCAAACCATGCGGTCTGTAGTAAATTTCTACTGAAGCTACTCCCCCTCCCTCCACCGAATGCTCTCCCCCCTCCCCTCCTGTAAATTTAAAGGCGCATAAGCGCATAAACGGCGTAACTAGAAGCAATGCTTTTCAATGCAATGCGTTCGTAAAGTCGAATCGCCGAAAGTCGAGACCGCCGTAAGTCAAGGACTACCTGTCTTTTATTCTAAATAGAATATAGATGACAGATCAAAAGTTTAATCTGAGTAAATGTAACATTTTAAAGGAAAAATATGTTGATTCAAAATTTCAGTGTCAACAAATCCCAAAAAAGTTGGGACAAGTAGCAATAAGTGGCTGGAAAAAGGAAATTGAGCATATAACAAACAGCTGGAAGACCAATTAACACTAATTAGGTCAATTGACAACATGATTGGGTATAAAAAGAGCTTCTCAGAGTGTCAGTGTCTCTCAGAAGCCAAGATGGTAAGAGGATCACCAATTCCACCATTGTTGTGCAGAAAGATAGTGCAGCAATACCAGAATGGTGTTACCCAGCATAAAATAGCAAAGACTTTTAAGTTATCATCATCAACCGTGCATAACATCATCAAAAGATTCAGAGAATCTGGAACAATCGCTGTGCGTAAGGGTCAAGGCCGTAAAACTCTACTGGATGCTCGTGATCTCCAGGCCCTTAAACGTCACTGCACCTCAAACAGGAATGCCACTGTCAAGGAAATAACAGAATGGGCCCAGGAATACTTCCAGAAAGCATTGTCAGTGAACACAATCCACCGTGCCATCCGCCGTTGCCAGCTCTACAGTGCAAAGAGGAAGCCATTTCTAAGCAAGCTCCACAAGCTCAGACGTTTGCACTGGACCAGGGGTCATTTAAAATGGAGTGTGGCAAAATGGAAGACCGTTCAGATGAGTCACGATTTGAAGTTCTTTATGGAACACTGGGACGCCATGTCATCCGGACCAGAGAGGACAAGGATAGCCCAAGTTGTTATCAACGCTCCGTTCAGAAGCCTGCATCACTGATGGTATGGGGTTGCATGAGCGCTTGTGGCATGGGCAGCTTGCATGTCTGGAAAGGCACCATTAATGCAGAGAACTATGTTCAGGTTCTAGAACAACATATGCTCCCATCTAGACGTCATCTCTTTCAGGGAAGACCCTGCATTTTTCAACAAGATAATGCCAGACCACATTCTGCAGCAATCACAACATCATGGCTACGTAGGAGAAGGATCCGGGTACTGAAATGTCCAGCCTGCAGTCCAGATCTTTCACCTATAGAGAACATTTGGTGCATCATAAAGAGGAAGGTGCGACAAAGAAGGCCCAAGACGATTGAACAGTTAGAGGCCTGTATTAGACATGAATGGGAGAGCATTCCTATTTCTAAACTTGAGAAACTGGTCTCCTCTGTCCCCAGACGTCTGTTGAGTGTTGTAAGAAGAAGGGGGGATGCCACACAGTGGTAAAAATGGACTTGTCCCAACTTTTTTGGGATTTGTTGACGCCATGAAATTTTGAAACAACATATTTTTCCCTTAAAATGATACATTCTCTCAGTTTAAACTTTTGATCTGTGATTTGTGTTCTATTCTGAATAAAATATTAGATGTTGGCACCTCCACATCATTGCATTCAGTTTTTATTCACAATTTGTTTAGTGTCCCAACTTTTTTGGAATCCGGTTTGTACGTCTTGATTTATAAATTATATATTTTATTCACTATATAACCCTATTATTTCAATTCCTATATCCTTTATTTTTACTTTTCATACTTTTTGTGTGTTCACAATATATTTTACGGATATCTGACATCACTGATATTTTTATCACTTAACAGATAAAACAGAAAAAGAAAGAAAAAAAACGTTCAGAATGACAGAAATCCATCCCAGGGACGGAAACTTTAATTTGTGAAACTGCAACTAAAATCATCCATTATCTTTTACCCGCTTCTTCCATTTTGGGGTCACAAGGGTCGCCGGTGCCCATGTGCAGCAATCCTGCGCGAGGGGCGGGGTACACCCTGGACAAATCGCAAATCCAACTAAAATCATCACTAAAAAGCTGTTTAGATACAAACCTGATCTGTGAAGCAGAACTTTTGGGTTGAAAACAGCTCCTTGGGTTTTGTTGTGTTGCAGTTTGTCCTTTAAACGACATCGTTCCTCTTTATAATCTGCATCTGTTGTTTCCAGAAACTCCAACATTTCTTCAGCAGCCACTTCCTCTCGTTGTTCAGCCTGATGTCTCTTCATCTCTGTTAGACAAAGTTTACTTTAAATAATAGTTTCGGAACGGTTACACACGAACTGAAATCAAGAAAATCAAACGTTACAGAAAATTAAATCGTAGTCTAAAAGTACAGAACAACACTTCACATTTCTAATCTTCGTTAGCGTAAAAGAAGTACTTCCGGATACTTCTTCTTCTTCTTTAGGTTTTAACGGCAGCTTGCATCCTTTTTTGTTGCACTACTGCCATCTATTGGATCCTCAAATTCTAATAAAGATCCCAGTACAGTACTGTTGTTTTAAAAAAACTAAAAATCTTCTTTTTCCCCTCAATACTATTTAACTTATCGAGCACATTCTCAAATTTCAATTATTTACTAAAACCTAATTCCACTTTTAATATTCTTCTTTGAGTTGCATTTTTTTTTTACAACGATGTTCCATTCTCGAGGTCGACATGACATCACGCATCACGTGATTTCAACAGCCGGTTTCGTTGTGGGGGAAAACCATAGAAAACAATGCGGTTTAGACCATTGGAATAGGTTTTGTTTTCTAGTAAAGTCGAATCGAATATTTTTGTGTAGCACGTCATACTTTCTTATTATATTTGTACCTCTTTATTTGATCTTTTTTAATGTTCTGATTTATTTGCACAACGGGAGCTGCAAAATTATTTTGTTGTTTGATTGATTGATGTTTATTCATTTATTTTAAAAGAACAATACAAGACAGTTTCATCAGATACAAGAATACAAGTAGGATAAAATGAAGGGAGCAGAAAGAAGATGAAATCTTATTATATCTGCCCCTATTTCACAGTTTGTTCAACCAATGATAACCTTCAAGCAACATCACAGAATGAATAATTCTACTTATTTTTCTAACTGTAATACATAAACTAGATCACAAAATGAATAATTCTACTTAATTTTTCTAACTGTAATACACAAACTACATCACCCATAATTCTACTTAATTTTTCTAACTGTGATACACAAACTACATCACAAAATGAATAATTCTACTTAATTTTTCTAACTAATACACAATTTTTCTAACTAATACACAAACTACATCACACTTAATATTTTTTTTCTACTTAATTTTCCTATTTTTTATTATTTTATTTTTTCTACTTAATTTTCCTAACTGTAATACACAAACTAGATCATAAAATGAATAATTCTACTTAATTTTTCTAACTGTAATACACAAACTGAAAGATGGCACAACATCAAGATGTTCACAAAATGAATAATTCTACTTAATATTCCTAACTGTAATACACAAAATACATCACAAAAATGAATAATTCTACTTAATTTTTCTAACTGTAATACACAAACTGCTTCACAAAATGACTAACTCTACTTAATTTTTCTAACTGTAATACACAAACGCACTAAGCTACATCATAAGTACAACATAGGTGTAATACACAAACACGCAAGGTTACATCATATATAGTTTTTGAGCAAGTCCTTTTTGACCTTTTTCTTAAATGTATACATTGATTTTTCATTTTTAACATCACTCTCCAGAGCATTCCACAATCGAACTCCCTGAATTGAGGTAGACCGTCCCTTTAAGCTGGTTCTGAATTGTGGTTTGATGAATATCTCTGTCCCTTTGAGATTGTAATAACTTTGTCTTTTTATAAAGTTTCTTTGGATATTTAAAGGTAATGTGTTATTATGAGCCCTATACATAACTGATAAAATACTATATTCTACCAATTCCTGGAATTTCAATAAGTTTAGCTGAAGAAACAAAGTGTTTGATGGGTGACTGAAATGTTTTCTGGTGATTACTCTTACAGCTCTCTTTTGTAAAATAAAAACAGGCTTTGTAATAGTTTTGCACGCTTTTCCCCAAACCTCAATACAATAGATTAAATGTGGAGCAATGATTGTGTTATACAACATATGTAAAGCTAGCCTGGTTAAAGGTGGGGTCTGCGATATTTGAACACTCTGGGACTCTCTGGGACTTAGAAATATTTTCAGCGCAGAAAAGCATTCTGCTCCCTCCCCTCAGAGCCATATATGGCACAGTCCGAGCTCTGGTGAACTTGGGATCTGCTCCGCCCCCTGCTTCTGTCTGCTCAGATCCGCTGCGATATTCTGTGTTTATGGTAATGAAACCTTCTAATAAAATAAAATAAAACCATGGAGCGCTAGTCCTACATCACAAAATCCAGCAGAAATCATCAGAGGTTCACGAAGCAACGTTTGGACATGATTTAATTCGCTCGTGACTTCCTCATGTCGCTGCGCTGGTCTGGAATGTCTGGAATGCTCCACCTCCTCCTGTCTCTGCGCTGCGATATTCTGTGTTTATATGATAATATAACTGTTTATAAAACCACGAATCACTCATCCAACAACAGAAAATCCAGCAGAAAACAACAGAGGTTCACGAAGCAACGTTTGGACATGATTAATTCGCTCGTGACTTCCTCTTTCTGACAGCGCTGGTCGGAATGTCTGGAATGGAATGCTCCGCCTCCTCTACATGTCCGCTCGGAGCGCTGCAAAGTTCTGTGATTATATGATAATAAAACCTTTTAATAATATTATAAAACCATGGAGCAGTTGTACAACAACAGAAAATCCAGCAGAAATCAGCAGAGGTTCACGAAGCAACGTTTGGACATGATTAATTCGCTCGTGACTCATGTCATGTCATGTCCGTCAGCGTTTCTCATTCCTGTCAGTGAAGGATGAAGCGATCACTTGACTTTTGCAAAAAAACAAAATAAAAGTCCAGCTCTGTGATGAAGAAGGGATATTTAATAAATTTGTGTCACATACAAAACAGTCCTGCATCGCTTTGCAATCCTTTGAATGAGAACGAGCTGCGGCTGGGACAGGTGGGGGCGTGGGTTGGGGCGTGACAAACAACTCTGTTTTTATTGGCTGTCAGTGTCCTGGTCACTCTGTGTTTTCAGTGTTTTTATAAATGCTGATAGAGAAGCAAGGGGACTATAGTTTTTTTCAGAGATTACTTTGTCTAACATCAGTTTGTCAGTAGATAGTGACTGAGTGAAGAAATATGTTAAAAATATATTGTTTGAAAAGTTACAGACTACATTACAATCTTACATACTATAGCTTTAAAACCAGACCCTGTCCTTCACTTCGCTTCAGACAAGGGTCTGGACTTTTTCTAGCCTGGTTAAAACCAGACCCATGTACTTCACTTTGCTTTGTACTAGGGTCTGGGACTTGTCCCATAGACAACGATTTCTCCGGCAGATTTTTGAATGGACCAATCAGAGAACAGAAGGCGGAGTTTTGTTAGTTTAGCCTGGCGAGGCCAGGCTATTCAGATAAATTGCTCAGAAACCACTCGGTGGATATTTTTTCTGCCACCAGTGTGTAATTATATGGCTCTAATTTACTGACTGTTGGCCTAGATGAAACATTTGAGATAAAATTCGATTTTTTATCATTTATTTTCGTAGCGCACCCGAGGCTATTTGGAAAATGTCAAACCGAAACTATTTAAATCCAGCAAATTTGACCATTTCGTGAATTGATTTAGGAACTGTTAAGCTGAGGAGCACTTCTGATATAATGTCAGCTAAGAAATATATTTTTTATCAGCAGAGAAATAATAGTTTTTTACCTTGTTTTATTGAAAATTCCTTCGTGGCGGCAGCCATTTTGAATGACGACGTCAGTCGACGTCGTTCAAAACTCCGCCTTCTGCTCTCTGATTGCTCAGGAACACTTCTGATATAACGTCAGCTAAGAAATATATTTTTCTCAGCAGAGAAATAATAGTTTTTTACCTTGTTTTATTGAAAATTCCTTCGTGGCGGCAGCCATTTTGAATGACGACGTCAGTCGACGTCGTTCAAAACTCCGCCTTCTGCTCTCTGATTGGTCCGGTCAAAAATCTACCGGAGATATCCTTGTCTATGGGAGAAATGCCAGACCCTAGTACAAAGCGAAGTGAAGTACATGGGTCTGGTTTTAACCAGGCTAGATTTTTTCCATAGAGAAACGATTCTTGCTGGAGGCGTTGGCCTCTGCTGAGGAACAAAACCATTGGATATTTTGAACAGGGAAAGCATTCTGCTCCCTCCCCTCAGAGCCACCCCCCGTGCTCTGGTGAACTTGACTGACAACTGCTCCGCCTCCTGCAGCTTTTCTCTCGCTGCGCAAATTCTGTGTTTATATGTTAATAAAACATTTTAATAAAATAAAATAAAACCATGGATCGCTGGTCCAGCTCACCAAAAGACCAGAAAATCTGATGGGACTCGGTCAGCAACGTAAAACCCGAGTTTAATTCTCGTGACAACCTCAGCCATTTCCTCCTTGTTCATTTCACTCAACGGAGGGTGGAGGAGAAGGAGGAGGGAGGAGGGAGCGATTACTTGACTTTTGGGAAAAAAAAACAAAAGAAAACTCCAGATAAGGGGAAATTAATAAATTTGTGTCACATATAAAACAGTCCTGCATCGCTTTGCATCGCTTTGAATGAGAACATGCGAATGCTCGCTGCTGGCTGCGCTGGGACAGGTGGGGGCATGGGTTAGGGGCCAAAAACTCCGCCCCTTCTGTTCTCTGATTGGTCCGAACAAAATTCTACCGGAGAAATCGTTGTGAATGGGAGAAGTCCCAGACTGTGCAGTGAAGGGAAATGAGAATTGAGCGGAGCTGTGCAGGAAGGCGAGGGCCAGGCTAATGTAAAGCTTTATCAATTAAAAAATCCCTGACTTTATACAGTACTGCAATTGATCTAGCCATTTTTTTTAATGGAATTTACATGATGTTTCCACGTCAGTTTGTCATCAATGATAACACCCAGAAACTTCACTTCACTCACTTTACAGATCACAACATCTTCAATTTCAAATGGATCGTCATCAACAATTCTCTTTTTGTTACTGAATATCATGTAATTAGTTTTATCTAAATTCAAAGATAATTTGTTTAATTTAAACCAAGTTTGTATTTTTATAAATTCTGTTTTCATCATATCCAAAATCTGTTTTATGTCATTACCCGAACAGAAAAATGTGGTGTCATCAGCAAAAAGAACACATTTAAGTAGTCCTGACACATTTACCAAGTCATTCACATAAAGAAGGAAGAATGTTGTGAGAAATTCAGAGACGAGCTGTTAAAGGCTCTGGGTGGTAAGAAAGAGCTTCCAAGTGATGGGCTACTACAGCAACAGTAATTAGAGAGACAGGTAGGAGGGTACTTGGTGTGTCATCTGGACAGAGAATACATAGTTCCCAGACACGCCCCAGTATTGCGCAATAGCTCCGTCCGCACCATATCTGTAGGCAGAAGAAAGGCAAAGATGGCGAACAAGCAGACACGAACAACCAGAGCAAATTATACGGACAAAAACACAGCCACCATAGCTTCACCAAGGAACAAGAGAAAATGGCAGTGGTCGGAGTTAAACACAGCTTTAAATCCAAAAAAGATGTGTAAACTGTCTCAATCATATCTAACCAGCTAAATAAAGGTTTAACTAAAATAACACACAGCCAGCACAAACACCAAGCTGAACACGACCAGAACCGTTGGTTACGTATCGTAACCCCAGATTCTACGAGTATAGCGGAGCCCTTTAGCTCCAGAACAGCACTTTTGAGTGTTACCGTAGCATGTTGTTAGCACTGGAGCGGAGGGTCCCTCGCTCAGGTCAGACGGCGTGGAACCATCGCGGTTGCGGGGGCACGTCCCATGGGACCGACGCGTCGCCCGCACGACTTGGCTCCAGTCCTCCTTTCCCCACTGGGGTGGTCTCCATGCCGGTCCGGAGGACCGGCTTGGACCGTGAGGAGGCCATTGTTGCGTTAGCGAGATGCTAAGCTAACCACAGCATGCAAGACGGTGTCGTTAAATAATGAAAAAAAAAAACAGCTCTAACACACAGACAGTTGTACTCTAACATTGTTTCACAAAATGATTTATGTAGAATATTTTGTTTACCGGCCAAAAGCAGATGTCTTCAGAGCAGATCCAAGCAGAGTTGGGGCTGCAAGCTGCAGCTGTGAGCTCCTCCGATGAGATAAATCCTTCATGTTTACTTTTTTTTTTGATTGAGTGAAACCTGCGCGTTGCCCAAACGTCTACCCGACTGGAACACCCACTGACACAACACGAAGTAACCATTGTAATTAATTAGAAATTAACAAAAAAAACAACGTGAAAAATGGACATCCATTTGAATGCGCTCAAACTGCAGCTAAACCTACAAGTGGGAGGGTCAAACAGGACAACCCACAGATGTGACGTCACATGGGAACTATGTATAGATGATAAGGAAACCTGGTGGTGGAATAGTGAAGTGCAGGACGCCATTCAAAGAAAGAGATTAGCCAAGAATAAATATGACAGTGAGAGGACTGAAGAGAGGAGACAGGAATATAAGGAGATGGGACATAGAGCAAAGAGGGAAGTAGCTAAGGCAAAGCAGAGGGCGTACAATGAGTTATATGGGAGACTGGACACTAAAGAGGGCGAGAAGGACTTGTACCGATTGGCAAGACAGAGGGATCAGGCTGGAAAGGATGTGCAGCAGGTTAGGCTTATTAAAGATGGGAATGGGAATGTTCTAACAAGTGAGGAGAGTGTGATGAGAAGATGGAAGGATTACTTTGAGGAGCTAATGAGTGGACCAGGAAGTGGGAAAGATTAGTGAGGGTGAAGTCCGGAAAGCTCTGAAAAGAATGAAGAAGGGGAAGGCAGTAGGACCTGATGACATACCAGTGGAGGTTTGGAAATGTCTTGGAGAGATGGCAGTGAGGTTTTTGACTCAAATATTTAATGGAATATTTGAGGGTGAGAAAATGCCTGAAGAATGGAGAAGAAGTGTGCTGGTTCCCATTTTTAAGAACAAGGGTGATGTACAGAGTTGTAGCAACTACAGGGGAATTAAGTTGATGAGCCACACAATGAAGATCTGGGAGAGAGTTGTGGAAGCAAGACTTAGACAAGATGTGACTATCTGTGAGCAGCAGTATGGTTTCATGCCAAGAAAGAGCACCACAGATGCCATCTTTGCTTTGAGGATGTTGATAGAGAAGTACAGAGAGGGTCAGAAAGAACTCCATTGTGTGTTTGTGGATTTAGAAAAAGCATATGACAGGGTACCAAGAGAAGAGGTGTGGTATTGCATGAGGAAATCTGGAGTGGCAGAAAAGTATGTTAGACTGGTACAGGACATGTATGAGGACAGCAGGACAGTGGTGAGATGTGCTGTAGGAGTGACAGATAGCTTCAAGGTGGAGGTGGGATTGCATCAAGGATCGGCTCTGAGCCCCTTCTTGTTTGCTCTGGTGATGGACCGACTAACAGATGAGGTCAGGCAGGAATCCCCATGGACTATGATGTTTGCAGATGACATTGTGATCTGTGGTGAGAACAGGGAACAAGTGGAAGAGAACTTGGAGAGGTGGAGGTATGCTCTTGAAAGAAGAGGAATGAAAGTCAGTCGTAGTAAGACAGAGTACATGTGTGTGAATGAGAGGGAGGCCAGTGGAACAGTGAGGCTACAAGGAGCAGAGGTCACAAAGGTGCAGGACTTCAAGTACTTGGGGTCCACTGTCCAGGAAAATGGGGAATGTGGTAAAGAGGTGAAAAAGAGAGTCCAGGCAGGATGGAGTGGATGGAGAAAAGTTTCAGGAGTGATTTGTGACAAAAAGGTGTCAGCAAAGGTCAAAGGAAAAGTTTACAAGACAGTGGTGAGACCAGCTATGTTGTATGGTCTGGAGACAGTGGCATTGACAAAAAGACAGGAGAAAGAACTGGAAGTGGCAGAAATGAAGATGCTGAGGTTCTCCTTAGGAGTGACAAGGATGGATAAGATCAGGAATGAGATCATCAGAGGTACAGCACATGTTGAACAACTGGGAGATAAAGTTAGGGAGGCCAGACTGAGATGGTTTGGACATGTCCAGAGGAGGGACAGTGGTTTGGACATGTCCAGAGGAGGGACAGTGGGTATATTGGTAGAAGGATGTTAGAAATGCAGCTGCCAGGAAAAAGACACAGAGGAAGGCCAAAGAGGAGATATATGGATGCAGTTAGAGAGGACATGGAGGTAGTTGGAGTGAGGAGAGGACGCAGAGGACAGAGTGAGGTGGAGGAGGATGACTCGCTGTGGCGACCCCTGAAAAGGGAAAAGCCGAAAGAAGAAGAAGATTCACATATAAAATAAATAACTTTGGTCCAAGCACAGAACCCTGAGGAACTCCACAAGTGATATCACAGAGGTCAGATCTAACATCATTTATTTGCACAAACTGTTTCCTGTCCTTCAAATAGCTAGATACCCACTGTAATGCTGGTCCTCTAACACCATATTTATTTAGTTTTTCAAGGAGAATGGTGTGGTCAATGGTATCAAATGCTTTTTTTAGATCAACAAAAACACTAACACAGTACTGTTTATGATCGACAGCATTAGTTATTTGTTCCATTAAATCCATGAGAGCCATTGACGTAGAGTTTTTTTCTCTAAACCCATATTGACTGCTACTTAAAATATTTTGTTTATCAATAAATTGATCCAATCTGGTCACAAATAGTTTTTCTAGAATTTTTGAGAACTGTGGTAATAAGGATATTGGCCTATAATTATTGAATACACATTTATCACCATTTTTAAAAAGAGGAATTACCTTTGCTACTTTCATGTTATCTGGAAATATTCCTGTTGAAAAAGATAAATTGCATATATATGTAAACGGTTCAATAACATAACTTATTATTTCTTTTACGAACATCATATCCATGTCCACCCAGTCTTTTGATCTCTTGTCTGAGAGATTTTTTACCATTTTCATAATTTCCTCTTTGTTAGTTCCACTAAGAAAAATACTGTTGGTGCAACTTTTAATTGAATGACACACCTTATTATCTACTTTTGGTATTTTAGCTGCAAGGCTTGATCCAATATTTACAAAATATTGATTAAATTCATTTACGATATCATTCTCATCATGTATTTCTTTGTCATCTTTCACAAAATATTTTGCAATGTTCGTTTTTGCTTTATGACTTTTTAGAACATCATTTATTACTCGCCATGTTGTTTTAGTGTCACCATTGCTCTTGTTTAATAAATCACTATAGTATTCTTTCTTGCATCTTCTTATAATCATTACCAATTTATTTTTATATTTTTTATATTTTTCTTCAGCTTGTTGTGTTCTCGTTTTTAAGAAACATAAATACAAGTTATTTTTTTTTTTACAAGCATTTCTCAACCCTTTAGTCATCCAAGGTTGGTCAACAATATTTCTTTTTCTACGATTTCTTTGCACACAATTCTTTTCATACAGAGCTTCTAAAATGTTCATAAATTCATCATATGATCTGTTAACATCATCAATATACACGTCCTTCCAGTTTTGCTTCTGTAAATCATCTTTTAATTGATCCATAGCTTTTTTTGATGTGTTTATTATTTTTTTCTTAATTGTAACTTCTTTTGTAATGTTTTGATCATTTCTGTAGATAGTGAAAACTGGTAAATGATCACTTAAATCAGTTGTTAAGATACCACCTGTCATATCCCCATTAGTTATATTTGTGAAAATGTTGTCAATTATCGTAGCACTATGAGTTGTAATTCTTGTTGGTTTTGATATTAACGGATAAAGATTTAAACTATACATTGAATTTAGAAATGTGCTGATGTTATTTGAATCCGTTTTATTTCCCAGGTCAATATTAAAGTCTCCACACAAGAAAACTTTTTTATTTAAACTCTTTTCCAGTAGTTGTATGATTTTATCGGTGAATATTTCTATATTTGATCCTGGTGATCGATATACACAACTTATGGATATGTTTTTAGCATTTTCGTTTAATATTTCTATTGTTATTATTTCCATAAGATTGTCAACAATTATTGACATTTCTTTAATTATTCTACACTTTATTTCATTTTTGACAAATAGAGCTACTCCTCCACCTTTTTTATTGTTTCTGTTTAAATGATATAATTCATATCCTTCGATGTGAACATTATTTTTGTTTTCATCATTAAGCCATGTCTCTGACAGTGCTATTAATGTAAAAGTTCTGTTTAAAGGTTCAGTCTGCAGTTTCTGTAGAACTGCAGAACTTAGAAATATTTCAACAAGCAAAGCATTCTGATCCCTCCCCCTCAGAGCCATATATGGCTCTGCCCCCTTGTGGTCTGTTAAAATTCAAATTCAAGCTCTGTTTTTATTGGCTGATTCAAATTCAAGCTCGGTTTTTATTGGCTGGTTACAAACTTTGTTTTTATTGGCTGGAAAATGGCGGGTCACTTTTTCTTTTTAGAAATGCTTATTTACCACCTGGAGAAGCAAGGGGACAATATTTTTTTTTTGTTTTTTTCAGAGATTACCTCTCTAACATCAATCTAGTGACAGAGTGAAGAAATATGTTAAAAATATATTGTTAGAAAAGTTTCATATAGCAGCTTTAACTGTTTTAAATAATCTGTTATTTTGGATATATTTGCATTTATACTTCTACTATTGATGTGAATAATAGAGAGATCTCCATTTGTTATATTGATGTCATTAAACTGTTCTTCATTATAATATTCACAGTCTTTTATAGCAGGATAAAAGTTTGCATCAACCATATCTTCAACATTGTATATTTTGCGTCTGCTCTTTGTGGACTTCACATCTGCTTTCAACACCATGATCCCCCAAACTCTGATAGACAAACTATCCACACTTGGACTAAGCCCCTCCATCTGTAACTGGGTACTAGACTTCTTAACAAACAGACCACAGTCCGTGAAGATCCACAACTTCTCCTCCTCCACCATCACCCTCAGCACTGGCTCTCCTCAAGGATGTGTGCTGAGCCCTCTTCTGTTCACTCTGCTCACATATGATTGTACAGCCACACATCCAGGCTGTCATATTGTTAAGTTTGCAGATGATACAGCTGTGGTGGGATGCATCACAGATAATGATGAATCCAGCTACAGACAGGAGGTGGAACATCTGGAGAGCTGGTGCAAAGAGAACAACCTTCACATGAATGTGAAGAAGACGAAGGAGATGATTGTGGACTTCAGAAGGAACAAACACACCCACACCCCACTGTATATAGGTGGATCTGCGGTGGAGGTGGTCTCCAGCTACAAGTACCTGGGTGTACACTTGAATGATAACCTCAGCTGGAGCAATAACACCACCAGCCTGATCAAGAAAGGACATCAAAGACTCTACTTCCTCAGACGGCTGAGACGAGCTGGTCTGAGAAGCTCAGTCCTCACCTCGTTCTACAGGTGTGCAGTGGAGAGCGTCCTGTGCTCCAGCATCAACGTGTGGCATGGAGGCTGCACAGTTGCAGAGAGGAAAGCTCTACAGAGAGTGGTGAAGGCTGCACAGAAGTCTGTGGGAGTCAGTCTCCCCACCATCACAGACATTTACACCTCCAGATGCAGAAAAAGAGCCACCTGCATCATGAAAGACCTCACTCACCCAGCACACTCACTCTTTGCACCACTCCCCTCGGGACGGAGGTTGAGGAGCATCAAATGTAGAACCACTAGACTGAGGAACAGCTTCTACCCTGAGGCTGTCAGACTCATGAATAAATAAATAATAAGAATAAACACTGCAAAATGTCACATCATGTTGATACTGATCTGTTTCTTGTTGCTGCGTTCATCTGTGACCATCTGCTCATAATGACTCATGTTCGTGCTGCTGTTTATAATGATGTTTTTCTACTACATTAGGGCTTAGTGTATTACTAGCTGATGTCTCTCTTAGTTAATCCTAGATGTTATTATTGTTTTTCTCTTGCATTTGTTGTTGGATGTAACTGGGACCCTGTGTACATAATCTCGTTTTCAACACATGTACTACATGCGGTGCAAATGACAATAAATTCTCCCTGACTCTCTGACTCTCTTTAAATTCTGAGTCTTCGTTTGTTGCCGTCATGTTTTAATGTATTTGTTTGTTTGTTCATTTTTGTCAATTTTTGTGTATGAACATGTGATAGTGATTGGTGATTTGTCATTTTTGAGCTCATTTAAATGTGTCTAAGTCTTTCAGTTCTTTTATTATTTTAGCTTGAGAATTTTCATGTACTTTGATCCAGATGTTTCCGTTTCTTGTCCAAGTTTTTTTTATTTTTTCATCCTTTTTCAACAACCTTGCTGCATGTGCAATGTTTGCGTTTTTTTAGTTAGGTGTTCATTCATGAAGACATTAGTTTTTGCGAGTTTCTTTGACTGCATCATTACCCTGTTTCTTTGATTCCTTCCAATGAATCTCACGACTACTGATGGTTTAAGTTTGTTAACTCTATTGGGCAGTGTGTAACAGGTGGAAATGTCATCACGTTTAATGTCAATGTCTTTGCCATTTAAGAAAGTGACTACCTGATTCTCCAGAGACTGCAGTTGTTCTGGTCGTCCTCCTTCACTCGTGTTAACGCCTTTAGTTACATCAGCCGATGACCAGCGTTTAAGCTCGAGTCCAGAAATGACCATGTTCTCGCCTCTTATGTATTGTTCCATGTCCTCACACTTTTGTTCCAATTGAGCTAATCGTTCTTCTCTGATGACCTCCTGAGCTTTCATTTGTTTCATCTCCTCTACCAGTTGATTAAAGTTTTTTTGCTCAGCTCTCAAACTTGCAAGTTCCACAGTGAGAACGTTTACTGCATTTTTCAATTCCTCCATTAACTCCAGATTTTTATCCACCGATTTTTTACTCGCCGACTCCTGTCTCTGCGGCTCCGGTTTCTTTGTTTTCCCAGGACTCATCTCGCCTGCTTCTTCTGGTCTGGATACAGAAATTCACTGTTCTACAGCAACTCGCTCGCCGATCTGCTCCCGTCCGCAGCAACTCGTTCGCTGCTCTGCTCCCGTCCACAGCAACTCGCTCGCTGCTCTGCTCATGTCCAACAGTAACCAGCTTGCTTCCCGTCCAACAGCAACTCGATCGTTGCTCTGCATCCGTTTTCAGCAACTCGCTCGCTGTCCTGCTCCCGTCCAACAGCAACTCACTCGTTGCTCTGCTCACGTACAATCAGCTTGCTGCACTGTTCCCGTCCAACAGCAACCAGCTTGCTGCACTGCTCCCGTCCAACAGCAACCAGCTTGCTGCACTGCTCCCGTCCAACAGCAACCAGCTTGCTGCACTGCTCCCGTCCAATAGCAACCAGCTTGTTGCTCTGCTCACGTTTAGCAGCAACCAGCTTGTTTCTCTGCTCCCGTCCAACAGCAACTCACTCGTTGCTCTGCTCACGTCCAACAACAACCAGCTTGCTGCACTGCTCCCGTCCGACAGCAACTCGCTCGTTGCTCGTCCAACAACAACCAGCTTGCTGCACTGCTCCCGTCCAACAGCAACTCGCTCGTTGCTCGTCCAACAGCAACCAGCTTGCTGCTCTGCTCACGTCCACAGCAAACAGCTTAGCGCAGGTCCTGTCCACCAGCAACCAGTTCAGCTCAGCTCTCGTCCATCTGGGGCCTGGATGAATGGATGTAATTTATTGTCCCACAGCAGCACTCCATTGCCTCTCTGGCCTCACCAGTTCACAGACTACAGATTTTCAGCCCGTAGCAACAATCCCCAACTCTGTGGTGTATTGCCGCATTAGCTTTTATCAGCAGCACATGGCTATCGTTAGCTTGTAGCCTGTAGCCTCCACTCCCAGCTTTGTTGTATTCTTTCACTGCAACAAAGCACCTCCAGCTTGCCGGCCCGCGTTTCTTCGTAACAACCAGCGTATTTTTCCGGTTTATTTGTTCACGAAGCCCGCAGCTACGGCACCCAGTTACGGTGACCCAGCTCGGTTAGCTTTGATTAGCCCGGTTTGTAGCTACGCTAGGCTAACTCTCGGCAAAAACTCACGGACACGTTGGCTTGTAGATTCATAATTCTGGATCGCATGCTCCAGTCCAATCTCCGCAGCTTTTTCAGCGCTCCTCTCTGCACATCCAGCGCAAAAAACTGCGAGTACAAGCTCTCCAAATACTCCTTTTGGAGGTAGTACAGGCAGGAGCCCGACTACAAACGTCCTCTCTGCTCAGCCGCCATGTTGGTTTTTGTTGTTGTTCATTATCTAACAGCAGTCTAAACACACATGGTTAACTTGCAAACACTGTGGTTATGTTATGTGCAATAAGGTTATGTGCAATAATGGCCACCTGACTTTTTGATAGTTGCTTTTACTGTATTTTTTTATTTTATCTGTTTTTATTCTATTTTTACCTCTGTATTTTATCTTTCTTAAAGCTACAGTATGTAAGATTGTAATGTAGTCTGTAACTTTTCAAACAATATATTTTTAACATATTTCTTCACTCAGTCACTATCTACTGACAAACTGATGTTAGACAAAGTAATCTCTGAAAAAAACTATAGTCCCCTTGCTTCTCTATCAGCATTTATAAAAACACTGAAAACACAGAGTGACCAGGACACTGACAGCCAATAAAAACAGAGTTTGTAACCAGCCAATAAAAACCAAGCTTGAATTCGAATCAGCCAATAAAAACAGAGCTTGAATTTGAATTTTAACAGACCACAAGGGGGCAGTGCCATATATGGCTCTGAGGGGGAGGGATCAGAATGCTTTGCTTGTTGAAATTTTTTCTAAGTGCTGATGTTCTACAGAAACTGCAGACTCCACCTTTAATGTTCTGATGCATTTGCACAACGGGAGCTGGAAAATTATGTCGTTCATTGTCTGTGGACCGCACAATGAAAGACTGCAGTGTATTTTTCAGTGCAACAATAACAATAAAAATTGTTTTCTCTAATTGTTGGTTCTTTATCATCTTGTTTGTTAGCTGTTGTATACAAGCAAAAGTTAATTAAGTCTCACAGTGTTGCAGAACAAGTATGTTTGTCAAAGTCTGAAGCAAAGACGCACATTCAATACTGTTAATGACACCTATACTTTAAGCTTCATGTCAGTGGTAGAACTAATATTTTTAAAAGCTTTTCATACTGAAACTGAATATGCAAAAATGTTCATATAAAAAAGGAAAACAGCGCAACATAAATGATGGTTTCGTCCTATTTTTAATGTTTATTACTCATTGTATTAAAGACAGACAATTTTTTTTCATAATTTGTATCATATCTGTAGTGGACATGACCTTGTCCACTTTTAAGACACCTGTGTACTTTTGAACTGTCCAGTGATGACCTTTACTGACCTCTCAGTAAAGCAGGACATTTAACACAATTATTCCATTAGTTATAATCTGAGGACATATAGTCACTAAAAGAGACTATTTCTATATCTTGATTTTATTCTAATGTAATCAAGAATAACTTTTCTCATTTTCATGATATGTGCTTTTATGCTGTGTTATTCTGAAATGTGTTAATTACTGTCTTCACTGCTGTGTTTAAAGGTGAAGCCTTCGGGTCACAGAGACCGGACGGTTTTGTTTAGAAACTCAGAGACAGTCTGATGAGCAGGGCTCCAGCGTTATCTGTCTTTTTTCCTAAACATTTCTCTCTGCTGCTGGCTTGTAACCTTGGGTTCTGATAAGACAAGTGAACTCCTCTCTTTGTGCCTGCTCTTTAAGTTCTAAACTGTGCGAGAACGCGCCAGAGAGTTGCTGGGAACTTCCAAAGAGATGTGAACTTTCCCAAGAGCTGGACACGTGTGGTCAAGAGCTAACGACCGGCGTCTTCAGCTAAGGACTGATAACAGGCTGTTATGAGTCTACTTCGAACAAGCCGAGCTCAAAAACTTTGTTTATTCCCTCCTGGAATAAGTTTATCTTGAAGTCAGAGGCCTGAAGCTGACATATTCTCTGATGACCAACGCGGAAGCCAGGAGACGTTGAAACGTAAACTAAAACCAGTTTTGGACGTGCTGAGACTAAAGGACTCTGTGCATCTGAAGGCTGGTGTCTTCCCTCTTACCGGGCTGTCGTCAAAAGGTAAAGGAGCTGTTTACAAAACGTACCTGGATTTTAGCAGAAGTCTGATGGGAAGTGTCACTCTGGTCTCATGCTCAGGATAATGTTCTTCTTAATTCTTTCCTCCTATTTCTTTTCCCTCTCAACCTAAGCTGGAAACTATATTTTTAAGCTAAAAGAGCCCACAGACTAAATATGTTAACATCCAATATTTAAGTCTGTTGTGTTAAATTTAAGTGTGCTGACGTATTTGAATTGAAAGAAAGTGAAATCATGTCAATCAAGTGTAATGGTGTTAATTTAGTTGATTTATTTTAAATAAATGATAGTGTCTCTTTGACATATCAAACTAAGTTAACGTGTCCATTGTCACTTAATGGCTCTGTTTATTTATCCATCATAAAGATCACAGAAATATTGAATAAACTGAAAAAGAAGAGAATCCGTGAATTTACTATTCAATCTGAATAAGTAAATTAATTAAGGTAATAAAGAGGTCAGTATTAATATTGACCTCCACATTAATTCTTACATATCTAAGCATTTCAGTTTTAAAACAGCTCTTTCACATGCCACCGAAAATACAAATCAAATCAAAGGATTGCAGAAGAATGAAAAATATTATGACACTATTTTCAGAAAGTATTACTTTCTACAATAATTATCAAATAAACAAACTAAAATTTGAACTTTACAAATGAAACACTATCATACCATATATACAACTGTAGGCTCAATTCGTCAATATTTTTAAAACAAAGCCAACAGGTTAACTGCATGCAGCAGTACTATTGTCTAAAAACAATCCCCTGTCCCAGGTTTGTCAGTGATGCACAAACAGTCAGAATTTTGTCACAGCTTGACAGTGGGCAATCCATACTTTCGTCTTTGCAACTCTGTATGCAGCGAACAGGTAAAGTACCTTTCAGGATACCAAAACGGTTCTTCATCAGTCCAATCACTCGCTCCACATGTATCCTGACAGATGAAATTTTTCGTGAAACTTCAACTTCTTTTGCAGACAGTTGTGTTTTGCCCCTAGTAAATGCTGGTGTCAGGAGCTCTGCGCTGCACAGTGTGGCAAAGTCGTCTGCCAAAGTAAAGCCTCTGTCGGCCAAAATCT
>JBBPBX010044796.1:15040-27296 GCA_038048925.1 Garcialebias charrua
AAGTCAACGGCAACTTGTTTGTCCGTTGTTACCTGGAGCTGTTGCAGTTTTTCAGCCAGGTAAGCCTGCATCAACGTGGATGCGTTCATCGCGCGTACCGCGAGTCCCTGAGCTCTGTAGCATTTCTCGAGCAGAGAAGCTGAAGCTCGACAGGCTTTGCTGGGGAGAGTTGGTTTTGTCCCGGATGACTTGGGAGCCAGGTGAGACGCCAGCGTGTCCTCAATTTGAGGCACGTTGGCTATTTCCACCTCATCCATCCCATCCATGTTGATAAACTGCGAGAGTGGTAAAAGCATGGGAGCTCTGGGCTGAGCCCAGGTGCGAGTCAGCTCCGTGAGGAAGTCCGGGAACACGACCATTCTTTGCCTCGTGGCGGCCTGCTGCTTTGAGTAAAAATAGTTTCCTGTCAGCCTCGTGACCTGTTGACGAGGCAGAGGTTCTGGCCATGGGATCTGCAGCGCGTCCGCTGCTCTGTGACACAGGTCGAACAGAGCAGGGATGGAAAAGTCAGTTTCCGGGAGCACAGGTACCGGGGTGCGGGAGAGATCTTCTCCCTGTTCCTCGTATTCGACGTCTGCGTCCTCCGCGGAAAATTCGCCTGAGGCTGAAATCGAGATCTTGTCCTCGTTCATCATGCCTCGAGTGTCGAATTAGACTGTTAAGTCCACCATGGGAGCCAGTACGTCAGGGCTGTCACCCCATTCGACTCGTGTGCCGTCATCCAGAGCCATGTTCTCGAGCTCCGGCGTGGGAGTGAGGGGCTCGGTGGTGTCTGGGTCCGCTGGCGCTGCAGCGGCGCCCATGGCCTTGGCGACGAAGTCCACCCGGTGCCTCCTCACTGCCTCCAGCATCTGGCTGCAGTGTGGGCAAGAGTCGGGCACATCCAACGCCATTTTTGCGTTTAACATCCCCAAGCAGACGGGACAGGCCTCGTGGGTGTCTGTCGTTGCGAGGGAGAAACCGCATCCGCGAGGACAGGCGCGCGAGGTTGGACTTGCCGTCCTGTTGGTTTTCCTTGGAAGTCTTGTCTCTCGCTTTCCTTTCTTCGGAGGCATGTCCGAGATAAGGCGGACGAGTCCTTCCAGAATCCTTTTCCTTTTATTTTGAGACGTCTCCTCCGTCGTGTCGCTTTCGCTGGCTAGCCCGCTACGAATTAGCAGGGGCAGCGGTGTGACGCAGTTAGCACCGTCGAGCGAAGCAGTCTGCGGAGAGAGGAGAAGAAAAAACTTTGGGGTTAAGATAAAATGTGCCGGACCAGCTTTCGCTAGCCCAGCAATACGCAGGAACAATTCTCCGTACGCTCTGTGTAGGGAGCAAGCTCACCTCTAGTTGAGCGATGAAGCAACAGAGAAGTCCCGCGAAGAGAGGTAGTTCAGGTTTAAGCGAGGTGAAGGGCAAATAGAGGAAGTTGGATGGGCGTCAGCGGCTTAAGTACCCAGAGGGCGGGGCCTCTGGCGCAACGCTGACGCCCTTGCCGTAAAGGCGTGAATGTATTCCTTCAGTTAATCGTGCGAGGGCGCAATTCCCATAGCATATGTTGCACCGAGAGACATGACTGAAAGGGAACTTCTGCAGGCGTGTTGAGATAAGACAGCCTGTCAAGGCCAGTCAGTGAGCCAAATTTCAGATAACCACAATTGTTTTGGGGACAGGCAGAACTTTAATGACATCTACTTTCAGTCTGTGTCGGTCTGCTTGCTTTTGAAAGGTCCAAATTAAATGACCATACCAATGGAACGTGCCTGAGAAAAATCCCAGAGATCTAATCCATTCAGCCAAAAGTCTGGGTTCTCAAGACATGAGGCAAGCCATCATGTAAGGCAGGCAGCCTGACCCGGTCCAGATATGCCGCTGACGTCTTCCTTGTGCTTTGATAGACCAGGAACCAGCCGAATCCAAAAAGCAGGAACCAGTTATAAATCCAATTAAATATGTGTCCTTAAGATCCACAGTTGACAGCAGAAATAGATACATCATCAAGTCTTCCAAGTCGAGATGAGATATCCAGCTGTGTACATGCCAACAGGCAAATTGGCTCACCTACAGCCTGTCTTTTTTTTTTAAGAAATGTTATCAGTTGTGTTGAGGGACCAACTGGCTAGAGCGTCTCTATAAAAAATCCGGTCTCACAATTCACAAGGAACTTTATGCAAACCACCTCATCCATTACAAGAACAGTATTTCTCAAGCAAAATCCAACTACTTCTCAGACATCATCAGTTCCAATGTTGGTAATTCAAAGACACGAGCCGTGTTTCCATCAAGGTTTCTAGATGCGCATTTTGAAGTATCGCAGCAGAAAAGCTTAATGGAAACGGCAAAATGCGAAGTTACTTCCTCAAATTCGCCAAAAAGTTTATACGCTCGCTTGAGGTGGTTTTTGGGATCTTCGAAAATGAGCAGATGCGCAAAACGACAGATGGAAACAGATTTGCCGACTCAGTTCTGCCGTAGCGAACATTCACGTCACGTGACGTTCAGCTGTTTCCGCTCCGGACAACATGTAACATCGCTAAAACTAGTTGGCATGACAGAATAAATACAACTTGCCCGATAGCAACACATACCTGAAATATTCTCTCCATTTTGACGAGATGTGTGGCCGGGTTCTGTTTTCAACCGCTACTTCCTGTTTACTGTAGACATGCGTAACGCTGACGTCTGACGTAATGACGCTGACGTCTGACGTAATGACGCTGTGCGTGGCCCGGTAGATGCGCTTTTCAGCCAGTTGATGGAAACACTTCTGATCCGCATTAATTTGTATTTACATTTTTGCGAGATTTCAAAAATTAGCTCAAAATTCGAAATGAAAATAGATGGAAACACGGTTATTGTTCTCACTCCTTCACCGTTCTGTCTCATCTCCTAACTCTCTACCCTCTCACATGGTTTCCACAGAATTTTGCAACTCCCTGATGTCATTTTTCAATGAAAAGATTATTTCAATTCATAAAGACCTTGGACCAAATACTGCTCCCAGCATCCTTGTTGAACTCCCCTCTCCCTTTCTCTGTCTTCTCCCTCCCCTCTGCTGATGACATTGCTGACATTATCAGCAAGTCCAAGTCCTCATCCTGTCAACTTGACCCATTTCCCACAGTTCTTGTTAAATCCTGTCTCCCGTCTCTGCTCCCTATCATCACTAATATCATCCACTCCTCCCTAACCTCTGGCATTGTTCCCACAGCCTTCAAATCTGCTGCCATCACCCCCATCATCAAGAAACCAGGTCTTGACTTCACCAACTTCAATAATCTTCGTCCGATCTCCAATCTGCCCTTCATCTCCAAGATTCTTGAAAAAACTGTTGCTAGTCAACTTCACTCTCACCTGTCCAACAACAACATTTATGAAGAGTTTCAATCTGGTTTTCGCCCCCACCATAGCACCGAAACAGCTCTAGTAAAAATTACTAACGACCTTCTTCTTGCTGCTGACTCTGGTCTTCTGTCCATCCTCATTCTTCTTGATCTAAGTTCTGCCTTCGACACCATCTGTCATTCTATCCTCCTCAACAGACTAACCTCCATTGGCATCTCAGGTACCCCGTTAGACTGGTTCAACTCCTATCTCTCTGACCGCACTCAATTCATTCAGCTTAAATCCTTCCGTTCCCAGTCTTCCCCTGTCTCCACGGGTGTCCCCCAAGGCTCTGTCCTCGGACCCCTCCTCTTCATCATTTACCTCCTTCCTCTAGGTCACATCTTCCGCAAATACGGCGTCCATTTCCACTGTTATGCTGATGACACACAGCTCTACTTGTCATCAAAACCTAACTCCACCCACCCACCCTCCATCCTCACCGACTGTCTCAATGAGCTAAATCACTGGTTTTCTAACAATTTCCTTCAACTAAACAGTAACAAAACAGAAATCATTCTTGTCGGTACCAAAAACTCTATTTCAAAATCAGAACATCTTCTCGTCCCCCTTAACAACTCTCTGCTATCCCCCTCCCCTCAGGTCAAGAGTCTCTGTGTCATCCTCGACACCACTCTCTCCTTCACTTCACACATCAACAATATTACTCGGTCTGCCTATTTCCACCTCTGTAATATTAACCGTCTCCGTCCTTCTCTCACACCCCGCTCCACAGCCATCCTGGTGCACAGTCTTGTGACTTCCCGTATCAATTACTGCAACTCCCTTCTCTACAGCCTCCCCAACAAATCTCTCCACAAGTTACAGCTGGTCCAGAACTCAGCTACCCGTGTCATCACTCAAACCTCCTACCATAACCACATCACATTAAGATTTCATCTTCTTTCTGCTCCCTTCATTTTATCCTACTTGTATTCTTGTATCTGATGTAACTGTCTTGTATTGTTCTTTAAAATGAATGAATAAACATCAATCAATCAATCAATCAATCACTCCTGTCCTGCAGCAGCTTCACTGGCTCCCGGTTAAATCACGCATCATCTTCAAAATTGTACTTCTCACGTTCAAATCTATCCACAACCTTGCCCCTCCTTATCTATCTGACCTCCTACAAATCTCCATCCCATCACGCTCTCTCAGATCCTCCTCTTCGCTACATCTCCATGTACCCTCTGCCCGCCTCTCCACCATGGGGAGCAGGGCCTTCACCTGCTCTGCCCCTCACCTCTGGAACGCTCTACCGCCAGACCTTCGAAACACCACCTCCCTTTCTCTGTTCAAGACAGCCCTGAAAACACATCTCTTTAGACTAGCTTATCATTAACTTTACTAAATGTATTTTTATTATTTTGCATTTTATAATCTTTATGTATTTTATATTTCAATTTGTCACTGATAATGTTTGAACTGTATTGGTTTGTTAAGTGTCCTTGGGTGTCCTGGAAGGCGCTTTTAAATGAAATGATGATTATTATTATTATTAACTGACCAAATTGAAGTCCATAGTTATGATTCAGAAGATTTTGTAGAAGAGAGGCTCCTGATTCCATATTTTCTATGTGTCAGTTTATGAGCATCATGCACTGCGACAGTAAGTCATTTGTAAGAGCCAACATAAGTTGGTTCATTTTGGAGGAAATTTTCAGCCATGCAGCCTTTGAAATTGTTAGTATTTAAGTTGATTGATATGCACTGCTTAAAGAGAGTAAAATCACAAACTGCATACTGTATTAGCCAAACATATCATTTGAAAACCCCAAACCACCAACTAAAGATGCCTTCTCATGTGAAAATCTGGCACTAAATCAGCCTGAAGGGGAATGCTCAACATCACAGCTCAGGTACACCTGTAAGTCATTGAAGTCAGAAATATACAAGTCCAAACTCACATTTCTGTGGTCCATGGTTAAAACTAATCAGTGCCACATGTGTTTATAAAAAGAGTCTCCACAGATTTTTTTGCATATGAAAATTAAACTCTGTAGTTCCAAATTTACAATTTTCTAACCCTTCTTAGGTTTATGTCTATATAAGATTATCTGCAATAAAGGATTTCAAATATTTAAGCTGACTCTGTGTTTCAGTAAAACATTTACTGACTTTATTATGTTGACTAGTATGTCTTAAGGGAGGCCTAAAAGGTAGCCTGGGTTATTGGCAAAGAGCACATATTTATTATTCAAAGCTTTTTCATCACTGACTGCATGAAGAGATAAACAGAGTGACTCACTTTTTTTTTACCAATACATGAAGCAAGTTTTTAATTTTCATCTATAGAGAATTAAAATAATGAACACCGAGTACTAAGATGGACTAACGTAAAAAGGCTACAATGAATTGCTTCCTTCATCCAAAAAATGGCAACCCCTTCAAAATGACACAAACTGCAGTATCGGTTAAAAAAAAAGTCTATTGAGAAAGTGTTAATTAATGTTGCTAAAATGCTGCAGTAAAAAGCAAGAGTGGCATAATGGCCTAACATAAGCACAGGAAGTAATGAATGGTGAGGCGTGTGAATCAGTGCATCTTCAGCTACCTCCTTTGTGACCAATGAGTCCACACTGGACACCTGTCTTACTAAGTACTGCTGAATGAGTGCAGCTTTAAAATGATGAAGACATTATATACTGTGGTGTTTCCAAAGAGCTTAGTGAAGGATGCTAGAAACTACTAATTATACACCTTAATACATTTAACTCCAGTCAAGTCAAGATGTAATTGCATATACACTGTATAGTACAATTCTAACGTAAGGAATATTAAAATACTTCTTTAATACGGAAAAGAAAACTCGACAGTCTTAGATAATAGCTTGCATTTCCTCAACACAATGTCAGTATATTGTACATTCTATGTATAATGTGCAACATATTCATAACACTGTTGCTCCACAAGAGTTTCAGCAAGAGTAACAGCCAAGCTATTTCCAAATAAACTTGATTTTTATGCATATTGAAACTGAATATGTATGGTATTGGCCTAAAACATTTAATTATATACAAATAATTCTGTATTTAAATACCGGTACATTTGCTTTACAAGTATTTCACACATCTTCAAGGACTACATTGCTAATGGTTTTATTTTTTGCCCCCGACCAAAATTACCCTAATAGTCAATTTTTCATAAAATAAAAATGTTCTATTTTGCAACACTTGTGTTGTATAGCCTCTGTCAATGTTAACCACAGCACCACAAAAACTACTTTGTTGAAGCTAAACACCACAAAGAGCTTTGAAACAGATACTTATCTTAATAATTCATTCTAATAAACCCAACATATAACGTTATCACACCACAAATCAAAGACTGTGTTGTACAGTCCTTAAAGTGGACTCCAGAGTCTAAAGTGGGCTGCTGCTGCCATGAAAGAGCTCCACTCTTAAATGTTTAATAGTAATTAATACAAATTGCATTATAAAGCTTTCTACCACTGTCAGTTTCAAATTAAGAGGTTTTTTTCTGGCAGGAGTATCATATTACTTGGACAGAAGTGCCACCTGGAAAATACCCAGAGTTTTATGTAAATGAGAAACTGACAGAAATGTAAAGCTTTACCAAATGCCATAATGTTTCAGTGAATCAATAAAAACTAAGATTTGAGTTGTTCAGCAAACCACTTTGGTCTAGATCTCCTGTATCAGTGGGAGGGAACAAACTTAATATTTTGGACCCTGAGGTAGCGTCAGAAAACTCAAAGACTGAATCTAAAAAAGTTAAGTCTGGTCTTCTGGACATTCAAAAAAACAAACAAAACAAAAAAATTGTAGAAATCTTTCATCTGAAAGACCAGTCTGAGACTGAAGTGCAGGGAAAATATGGAAAGCCACCAGTTTTTTCCATAAAGCTTCAAATAAGAGGTACGTACATGTAATAGCATTATAAAACCATAGCATGTACCACTGACAGCATAATCTCACGTAAGACCTTACCTGATCCCAAGGAGAGACGATACCTCCAGTAAACATAAAAAGGTAGCCCATCGCAACCAAGCAGGCCCAGATGACCAAGGAGAAAACACGCAAAAGCTTCTTGAAGATGGACTCAACGCAGACAAGTACAAACACAGCCAGGAATATAGCCAATGCTGTGGGCACAGTGATGATGAAGGCCACGTGGTCTGCAATATTCTGAAATTGAAAAAATAAAGACTTTATTAAAGCTGCTGTCTGCGATTTCTGTATGACCAAAACACTTAGAAAAATTTTGAACAGGGAAAGCCTTCTGCTCTCTCCCCCTCATGCCTGGTACCCACTGCCCCGATTTCGGGCGGCTGAAGCGGCCGGTTTGCATTCAAAGTCTATGAGGAGACGCGTGGAGTCACGGCGACCACGGAAGCGGCGCGATTCGAGTGATCGAAGCGGCGCGGCGGCAGCCGAAGTTCCCTTCGCGGGCACGCGCGCGTCCAAAGCAACCTAGCCGTCGAGCCGCCGACGTCCCAAATGTTGATCTCTGGAGGCTCGACGCATCCGGCAAACAGTCGGGAGAGCCTCTGCTATCTGATTACACAACCACAACGGGACTTTTTGTGGACTTTTTAAACTTACCGGATCGACCCTCCATGAATTGGAACCAAACTCCGGTAATAAACGTGGCATTTTTACAGTTGCTGCTGACAGGCTGCTGTTCTCTCCAGTGTAGATCACCCCAAACATAAAAAAAACGTTTTAATCTCATCAAAGACCGTCCGAGGTGCAGTTAACACAACAACTGAACCCGGAAGACGAGCTAGACCCCTCCTCCCTGCTACCCCCTAGTGTACGTCATCAGACGGTCTTCAGTGGCAGTGGGACCCTGACAAGCGGCCAAAAGGGGACGGCAGGCGCGTTTCGAGTTGTGCAGTGGGGACCAGGCATCAGAGCCATATAAGGCTGCTCCCCCGTGGTCTGCTGAACTTGAGATCAGCTCCGCCTCCTCTGTTGATGTTGATGTTCTTTACATTCTGCATCCTTTCCTCTTAGGATGTGCTCTCTACATTCCCCGTAGAAAGCAGCTGGGAGATGCCCGTCTTTTTAGGACGGATGTTCTCACATGCACTTTGCTGAGCATTTCAAGGGCGTGAATGAATTACGTTCCCATAGCAAGTATGTTGCACCGAGAGACCAGACTGAAAGGGAACTGAAAGTTATGCACCATAACTCATGTTCCCTGAAGGAAGGGAACGAGGTGCAACATATCTGGCCCTTTCAATGCTGAAAGCTCGGTGAAGTGCAATCTTGGAGAAAGATGGATGGGCGTCAGCCGCTTAAATACCCAGAGGGCGGGGCCTCTGGCGCGACGCTGACGCCCCTGCCGTAAAGGCGTGAATGTATTCCTTCAGGTAATCGTGCGGGGGCGCAATTCCCATAGCAAGTATGTTGCACCTCGTTCCCTTCCTTCGGGGAACATGAGTTATGGTGCATAACTTTCAGTTTTTTTCAGAGATTACCTGTCAAACATCTATCTATCATAAAATAGTGGCAGAGTGAAGAAATATGTTTAAAAAATAACTTACATACAGTAATGATCCTTTATGTTTTTAACATACTGTACCATTTGGGGGGAAAAAAGGTGTTTTCAAACAATTTGAAATTTTGAAGAAATGTATTGAAATATAAACAAGCAGTACCCCAATGTCCCTTGTCACTGAGTGATTTGAATAGGGATAGTTTGTAGTTTAAGATTTTTTTTTTCTGGACTGGAACTGAATAGGGAATGTAAGTAAACCTTAATATTTTTGGTACAATATATTTGAGTGGGTAGGAGTTACACAGTGGAGAAGAACAGAGGAAGTTTTTCTTGTCCGAGGCAACACAGAGTGACGGATCCTGGCGAGTGGAGGGAGACGTCTTATCCAGTATAGCAAACTATTATTTTAAGCAATATAAAAACTAAAAAGCATAGTTTCTTCAAATAATTGGGGTGGCTGATTTACGTACCAGTACATATATGGCGGTGGTGGCCATCTTGTATTTTGACTTGGCAACCCCATTTTTGATAGGAACCTTTCTTGTGCCTAGATGCAGCCACACCAAAAAGGAAGTTGGTCCATTGCTTATTTTTCAAAGTTCTCGTGCTCACACATGCAAAAACACATGGTGGGTATTTCCATTTAAGCTTTTACTCCACAACTAGGGTCAATAAAGCAGAATTTTTTTTTTTTTCTTCTATTCTTCTTCTTTTACCAATATATATTCTTTCATTACTTGAGCCTAAACTAATCCCACATCACAGAAAGAAGTACATTTTTGAAGAGCTCTCACTGAACCCCTAGCGAAGGTTAAGACTTCATGATGGATGTCCAACTACTTTTCTGGTACACACGTACACATGAAGAGCAGGAGTTTGATCAAGTTAAACAGGCTGAGAATGGTACAGGAAGATGGGATGCATGCTCTGTCTGCTTTTATTAGATTTCATTTCATCAGACTGGTGCAACCGAGGATGAAAAACAGTCAGGACAGGGTCATAAAAGCTGATGTTTCAGTCTTTGCAGCCATAGAAATTTTACACATAAATATTAGCTGCAAATATTGGGTAGATGCAGATTCAAATGTTTTATTTTGTTTTAAATTAATGTAAATAAATTGTTTGCTTTTCCTCTGTAGGCTTCACAGTTCATTGTTTTTGTCCCAGCAGACCCCAATCATAATTAAAAATGAATATACAGATTGTCATTGTAATAAACTGCAAAGACTAAACAGTAAAAGCACATGTTCTCGTTTTACAGGAGCAACATTAATCTGTTCGTCTGAAAGAGGAACATCACGTATTGCACTCGTGCACTTTCTTTTGATTCTGCAGACCCCGCTCTGACCTCCTCTGTCTTTTCCCCACATACGGTCGATGTGTTGGGACATGGGAGGATGTTTGTGACTGCAGACAGCCACAGAGTGTGTCTTGCCCAGAGCAGGCCTTCAACACTGCAAAGGATTTAGGTCAGCCATCCAGAAGGATGGAGGGATGAGGGGAGGAAAATGAAAGCTACAGGAAAAAAAATTAAGAATGAGAATGAAAAGAATTAGAGGATGATGGAGGAAAAAAACCAACCAAGGAGCAGAAATGCAAAACACAAGAACTGTTTTGCATTTTTATGCAGAGAAATAATTTATTCTGAACCAGTTGAATTATGTATGGTCTTAGAGCATTCAGCCTTTTAACTTGACATCAGTGTTGCAACTTCTAAACTTCAGTCTACACTCAATTATTTCAAAAACAACGTTTAGGTTGTAGATAAAGTCACAATAATAAAATAATACAAGATGGTTTCAAGTATTTTTGAATTTGGAACTTTTAAAATGTTTTAGCAGGTCAACATGACTCTTCATTTAATCAAAAGCAAGATTGCACAGTTTATGAGGACTGGTCGATTCAGTTCTCTCTGAAATCACTCATGTGCGTAGTAGAAATAAAAAAGCAGAGTGCCTTTATACTGTACAGTGATAGTTTTTATGTCTCCAGAAGTAAATTGCTTCTCTGCTGCTGTGTGTCAGCGTGCTCGGTGTTTCACTGTCAAACTGTTTTCTGGATTAATTATTATGTATTACCACACTCCATCAAAGAACATAAAGAATACTCTGCTTAAGTAACAACGTGGGCTGTAATAAAGTTTTTATAAAAAAAGTAGATTTTTTTAAAAACTATTTAAATTAGTCATTCATATTTTAAAGCAAACGAGAAAATGAACACAGACTTTAAGTTTAAATAAGTTTGCAGAGCGCCTTGCTTTGCATTTTGCAGTTTTAAAACAAACGCAGTGTAATCTTGTCTAAATAGTGAGAAATAAAAACAGACTCCTCGCTGCAGTTGAACAATCAGCTGATCCTCTCCCTTCAGGCTGATACTACACATGGACGCATATCGATATTGCACAACCATGTGTGCATTATTATATTTGAGTCACTTTGCGACAAGGTTTATGCGCTTGAGCGTGTGTGCACATTTCCACAGCTGTCCACACACTAAAGAGCTTAACATCCCAAATGATTTCCTACATATTATAAAGTAATATCTCATTAAGCCGGATTTTTGTTCTCATTTGTCAAATTACAATTTGCATTAGTGCATGTAGTTGGTGCGTGTTGTGAGTAAGTGGCTTACCAGCCCTGAAGCAAAGAACACAGTCAGCAGAGCCAGGCAGGCTCCCATCACTATGAGGAGCAAAAACACAATGAGAGGATGCTGCTGGCTCATGCAGTAGTAGGATTCATAGAGCCAGTCTGGGGAGCTCTTCCTCTTCTCTTCACCTCCTTTGTCCACTTTTCGGTCAAGAAGGTACCACTTTCTCCTCATTGCCTCTTGCCACACAGATCTTGGAGCCGAGAGGGATGACAAGGAGGGAGGGAAACCAGAAGAGGAGGAGGTGGTCACTGCTGAGGTATTGGTAGTTTCCACCACAGAAGGAGAGCATTTGTTGTTCTGTTCTGTTCTTGTGCTGTTGTTCCTGTTGGGGAGCCTCGACTGAGAACTCCTGAGCTCCAGTTTGATCTTTGGTTCCTCCTCTGCCTCCTGTCTTAACTCCTTCAGGCGGAGACAGCCGAGAGCCGAGGCTGAGTCAGAGTGCGCTGGATGGAGAGGTGGCAAGAACGCACCAAGAGTCGAGCGCAGCATCCTTCCTCTCCTCTCCCTGCCAACATGTTGGGCTGGAAAATGATGGGAAGCACAGACACAGAGTGCTCTTTAAAGAGAGAGGGAGAGAGAGAGAAGGGGAGGGAAGTGAAGGGAGAGGGGACAAAGAGGGAGGGGAGGAGGAAAAAAGGTGCAGGGAGAAGTCAGCCAGAGAAAAGTGTCGAGTAAAACAGCGTCAAATTTAAAATATGAATTATTTAGCATTGAGCATTTTATTTAGCAAAAAAAAAAAAAAAAAGATTGTATGACCACATATCTGCACAGT
>JBBPBX010044797.1:0-14310 GCA_038048925.1 Garcialebias charrua
GCTCATTCAGCCTAGCTTTCTGGTTAGCTCTTTGACTAATCCATTTACTACGTGCTTCTTGAGTTTTGTGCTCCGCTGTTTATTGGCAGGTTTGTTGTTAAGTCGTAAAAGCATAGTATAAATATAGTATTTTTTTCTTCTTCTTATAATCCAGTTCGGTCTCTGTCATTGTTGGAGAGCTCTTTGGTCTTTATTGTGCTGCATTCTTGGTGGTTCCTTTTGCTTTGTGAAGCTGTGGACTCTTGGAGCCTTTCATGCATAAATTACATTTAACAAGACCTAAATGAGCTGATTATAGCGACACCAAAAACCTTATTTAAAACCCCAGTGTAATTTAAGTCCACTAATAGGGTGGTTCCTATTTTTGTACACAATTTCAGCCATAAAATATTTTAAGTTTTATTACCACACACACATGGCTCATGGACACTGGACCACTGGTGTAGCAGTAGGACTCATTCACAGAATTCAAATGACGTTTTCAACTAATTTTTGTAACATTTTTGGCACAACACTGCATTTTATTTATCTCAGAAGTCAAAACTTAGAGTGACCTCACATTCAATGTTACGGTTTCGGGAAACCAGAAGGCTTTGCTAATGTGTTCATTGATCAGGCTAACTATCATTAGCAAAACCCCAACTGGTGCAATGAGTTGCTTCTCATTTCTTAAACAACCATGTTGAAAGACACATCGCGTGGTCGTGGACTACCGGTTGGCATGCATCAAGCAGAGAAAACATCTAAGGAGATTGTAGAAACTACTAAAATTGGGTGAAGAACTGTCCAACTCATTATTAAAAAACTGGAAGGATAGTGGGGACCCATCGTCTTCAAGGAAGAAATGTGGCCGGAAAAAAAATCCTGAATGATCGTGATCAGCAATCACAAATGTTTGGTGAAATCAAATGAAGAAAAACAACAGTATCACTCATGGCTATGTTTAATAGTGAAAGTAAGAGCATTTCCACACACACAGTGCGAAGGGAACTCAAGGGATTGGGACTGAACAGCTGTGTAGCCTTAAGAAAACCAAAAATCAGTGAGGCTAACTGGAAAAAAGGCTTCAATTTGCTAGGGAGCATAAAATTGGACTCTGGAGCAATGGAAGAAGGTCATGTGGTCTGATGAGTCCTGACTGACCCTGTTCCAGAGTGATGGGCGCATCAAGGTAAGAAGAGAGGCAGATGAAGTGATGCACCCGACTAGTGTCTAGTCATCAATGCAAGATCTTGGTGAAAAATTAATGCAACACTGGATGGAAATAGATCTTGTGACATTGCAGAAGCTTATTGAAACAATGCCACAGTGAATGTATGCTCTAATCAAAGCTAAAGGCGGTCCAACGGAATATTAGTGTGTGACCTTTTTTTTATGGCCAGGCAGTGTATTTAAACACTAAAACAATATGTACACTAATAGTCATTAAACATTTCTACGTGTGCAACAAATATGATGAGTTAAAGACTGTTTATTACCGCAACTAACATAACCTTTCACGCCCTGGGTGGCCATATTGGTTGTTGAGTTTCGGTGTGGTCAGGAATTTCTGACTTTCTTGTTGATTTGTCCATCTTGGAACCTGGAAATATCAACCTCTGGAAACAAATTACAGATGCTTGTAGAAATGGACCTACTTGAACGTTCTTGCTGACAACTTGTCTATCAATTAAACTGTCTGTGTAAGCTGGAAATATCCAAGCTGTCCTGCCTTTTTTGCATCTTTAGTCTCTGCTTCAAGCAGTGAAGTTCAGTTATCTTGTAGTCTTGTTCACAAGTGTTGGTAGATAGAGTGTAGATGGATCAACACATTAGGGCCTCATCTGCAGTAATGAGGGCATTGCTCAGGTCTGTTAAGGTGAAGGAGGAGCTGAGCTGAAAGGCAAAGTTTTTGATTTACTGGTTTGTCATTCCAACCCTCGCCTGTGACCATGACCGAAAGAACAAGATCTCAGATACGAAGCAGATGAAACCAGTTTCCTCCTGAGGGTGGCCGGGCTCAGCCTTAGTGAGAGAGGGTGAGGAGCTCAGAGTAGAACTGCTCCTCTGCATTGAAAAGAGTCAGCTGATTTGGTTTGGTCGTCGGATAAGGATGCCTCCTTGGAAGATTTTCAGGCACATCCCACTGGGGGTAGACGCCATGGCAGACTCAGAATTGCCCTTGGGATCCCCCAGGAGGAACTGGAGAGTATGCATTTTTGTTAACCAAAATAAATAAGTGGACAAAAATATTTATTTCAAGTTTCATCAGGAGGAGAAAGTTTTCACTCTGTAGAACTCGATCACCGGTGGAGACTCTGAAGCTGCGATGACATCGGAGGGAACGGAGGTTTGGACGGACGGATCATATGAGAAAGTCTGGAAAACACAGAATGTGGAGCTTGGTTCTGAGAGCTCAACTCAAAGTCCAGGGTCTGAGTTTGTGGTCAAACAGGCGTGGGCCATTCACACAGAGGCAGCAAAACTTATCCGAGGGTTTTAACTGGAATCAGTGGTCTGAAGGCAGAGCAGACGTCTTCAGACATGACATCAGACAAGAGCAGCGCACAAAAAATAACAATAATAATAATAAATAAATAAAAGCACAATCACAGGTTCAAAATTATTTAAAATAAATTATTTTAAATGATTAGCACCTGCTGCAGCAGGATGGGGGCCAACTATTCATTCAGAGCATCAGGATGATTCCTGGTGGCCTGGCCATTCGCCGAGGGGGACTAAATTCCCTGTTCCGGTCGCACTTAATTGTTTAAAATAAAGCTGCTCATGCAGCATGGATTGTTTATTTAAACTATTACAGTACAGTATTTAAATGTAAATTGTTAATATACACAGAAGGAGGGAGATTGGGAGTGATGAGCACGAGTGTGATTGCAGCGGAGAAGTAGGCAAGTGGGCGGGGCAGAGAGCGGAGATCATGACATGCTGTGCTCTTTTAGAGCGTTTAGAATTTAGAAAATTGTTAGGAACATTGCAAGAGTGTAGAAAGGGTTTAAAATGCCTTAATATATATAAATACTAAAATAAACTACTACTTACTACTACTACTACTACAACTACTTGTATTACTATTCGTAGTTTGCGGTTTTTCACTTATTGTGGGGGAGTGTGGTCCCTATCACGTGATAAACGAGGGACTGTGTATATATTTTAAGGCTTTATAAACTCTTCCCACACTCTTGCATTATTCTTAACAATGTTTTAAACTCAACGCTTTAAAAGAGCACAGTGGAAGAGAGCAGACAGACTGAGCACCAGGATGTCTCGGTGGCCTGGCCCGCTTAGTGATTGCCGAGGGGGAATAAAGGCTTGGTTCGGGTCATGCTTGATTATTTTAAATAAACAATCCATGCCACTCAGGTATCCACCTCACCAAAGCTTCGATAGCAGCGATGGGGAAATTCGGATTCCACCCCGCCCCCTCCTTCCTATTTCTGAGGCTGTCTGTCTCAGCAGAGCAGACACACACAACAGGTTGTGTGCCTGCCTGTTGTGTGTCTGCTCTGCTGAGACAGACAGCCTCAGAAAGAGAAAGGAGGGGGCCCCTCAGCGATCACTGAGTGGGCCAGGCCACCGGGAAATGTCCTGTTGCTCCCGATGGCCAGTCCACTCCTCAGCACAATGTTCTGGTTGGTCGCCTTTCATCAATCAGCCAATCCTGTGTCATGTACAATCTTATAATGAAAACCGCGAAAGAGTGAGTCTGCAAAAACTGAACCTCCAAGTATTGAGGGACTACTGTATTATGGGCAGCTGTGGCTGAGTGGTTAGAGCAGTCGTCCTCCATTGGGAGAGTTGGGGGCTCAATTCCACCAGCAGACACATGCTGAAGTGGGCAAGACACTGAACCCCTCATTGCCTCCGATGTGTCCCATCAGTGTATGAATGTGATAAAGCACTGATTATTCTTTGCATAGATCTAGTAGAGTGCTGTATGAATGGGTAAATAAGGGCACAGATTGTAGTGTAAAGCGCTTTGAGTATCTTGAGAAGATAGAAAGGTGCTACACAAGTACAGTTCATTTATCATGTATAAATGCTTGCTTTTTTGTCTTTCAGGAAATTCTAATGGTCTGACCAAAACAAAGACAGCAGACAAACATCCCATTTGTCGACCCCCAGTCAGGCCTCCTGAACCCCCTAACAGATGCCCCACTTCCCAAAAGCTCGCCGTTGCAGCCAGCAGTGAGGGCTCGCCCACGTCTTAGTACGTGTTCACACTAAACTCCATTTTGGTTTAACGTTAGATTTAGAGAACATTTCAGTACCCACCTGTCTCTTTTTTGTTCCATTTAAAAGAAGAAATTATTATAATTGCAACAAATTTGAAACCTGGCATAACAGCAGATTTCTTAAATGCATCATAATCTTGCATATTAACTTAAATATCTATGTTGGCAATAAGTAAAAACGACAACAACATACATGTACCTTAATGTTTAGATATTACAGGTTGTATTTTTCAAAATGATATGTACTTCAGAAACACAAGTTATAACAAAAAAAACCTTTTCAAATATATTTGTTATGTCAAGAATGATTTAAAATGTCCAAAATCTACATATTTACAAATGGAACAATAAAATTGCGGGTTTTTTTTTTTACTGGCATTAACTGCTTGCAGAGTTTTACATTTTCATCTAGCTTGTTCGTAAAGCGTCCAGTATTAAGCGTAAAACCAACATGTCACTTTTATTTATTGTTTATTTTTTGCAGTGTTGCATCAAAGGCCAAGTTTTTTGAGAATGCCTCCAGACAAGTTGGCAGGTAAGAACTTCTCAATAACTCTGCTCTATTTGATGTTTTCCTCTCCATCCCACTATACTAATCAGATGCATGTGTGGGTGTGTTTTTTTCAATGGCTCAATAAATATCAGCTGAACACCATGAGAGCGTAAAAAAGGATTTTCAGAGTTTATTATATCAATCAGCAGTTCTTGGATTTCATTTGAAGTCACCTAAATGAATAAATGCAAACTGCTGTGAGGAGGATTTTGCGTGCTGATGGTTGTTTATTAGGACATAAAATCCATCTTTACTTAAACTCCCATGCGATAAAACCACGTGTGTGTGTTGTTTTTATGTCCCGATGTTCCTTTATACCCGATTTCACATCAACCTCTGGTGATATTCAGTGACTCTGGAGACCAGATTGAGGTCTCTCCAGGTCCATATTGCCAATTTTAAGCTTAAATTTGCTTAAAAGATCAGATTAGGTTCATGTTAGGGTGAGCAGTGTTTTTTACCTGAGTGATCTGTCTTGTGGCGTGCGTGTGTGTGTGTTTGTGTGTGTGTGTGCAAATGCTGTAACTTTCCCCCACATCCTCACTGGTTTGTTTTATGGGCATTGTAAATGTTCCCCTTACACTTGGCCTCTTTGATTTTCACTCATCCGACACTGGTTTTTACTGGTGATGCTGTGAAGCCTCCATCATGAGGAAACGGATACATCTGCTCTTTTGCGACTTGCACGTCTGAGCTGGGTTCAAACGCCTGCTGGGGGTCCGGGATGGGCATCAGCGCAAGGCAGTAAATTAAGAATGTGGGACTTTTATTGAATTAAGTTGATGTGTTTGTTGTTACTTATTGTTATCGTGTGTTAACATGTTTTTTCTCTTTTTTTTAATTACAGTGCATCACCCTCTACACTTTCATCAGTATTGACAAATGTGAAAAAAGAGGTGAGATTTGGGGAAAATGTCCAATATCTTTGATGCTTGCAATAATGCTTAGTAGGGCTGGATGATAAAAGCCGAAGCTAGATTTAACTCTGGTCTTTGAATTGATCATTAGACACTTTGAGTCCATCTGTCAGTGGATCTAAGAGCAAATTCCACAACAAATAACTAAATCAGACTGTCATTTTGGTCATTGCTCCTGGTAGGACTGGAAAGCACCTTGCATGGTAGTCTGCCGCTACCGGTGTATGAATGTGTGTAGCATTCAGTATATGTGTAGCACTTTGAGATTCTCACTAATGAAAAGTGCGTTATAAATTGAATTCATTATTATTATTATTATTATTATTATTATTATTATTGCATTTAAGCACATTAAAGCTTTGCACAATAAACAGTAGTCCCTTGTTTATCGCGGGTGGTCTGTACCCTGAAGCCCCACAATAAGTGAAAAACCATGAAGTAAGAATAATAGTACAAGTAGTAAGTAGTAGTTTATTTTAGTGTGTATATATATATATATATATATATATATATATATATATATATATATATATATATATATATATATATATATATATATATATATATATATATATATATATATATATATATATATATATATATATATATATATATATATATATATATATATATATATATATATATATATATATATATATATATATATATATATATATATATATATATATATATATATTATATATATATATATATATATATATATATATATATATATATATATATATATATATATATATATATATATATATATATATATATATATATATATATATATATATATATATATATATATATATATATATATATATATATATATATATATATATATATATATATATATATATATATATATATATATATATATATATATATATATATATATACATACACAGTGTTTCCCCTACATAACTTGCCATGGCAGGGCGCTCATCTCGTCCGTGAGTTTTCTCCAGGCCAGGGGGGAGAGACGGACGGACAGAGACACGTCCTGAGCTGTGCAGCACTTATACTGACAGATTGGGGGGACAGAGACAAACATGAGCCATGCGCTGTTTGTACCGACAGTTTTCAAGTGTGTGTGTGTGTGTCAGTGTGAGTGTTGAGCATGATGGAAGAGGCTGTTTTTAGTTCTTTCAGCTAGTGCACCTGCATTTCGAGCTGCCAGTTTAGCGTTACGTCAGTGCCGACAGGTGATTGGAGCGTTGGTTAGGCGGGGCGCTCGGTTCTGTTGACGGGGCGGGGCGCCCCGCCTATATAATGGTAGTGGAAACACTGATACATATATATACAGGTATTTTAAACCTTTTCCCCTCTCTTGCAATATTCTAAACAATGTTTCTAAACTCTAAACGCACTAAAAGAGCACAGAATGTCATGATTTCTGCTCCCTGCCTCTGCTGCTCTCAGTCACCTGCATGCGCTCTTGGCCACGCCCACTTCTTTGCTCTGCACAGTGAACAGCTGATCAGCTGCAGCAGGAAGTTTATCCTGCAGATCTGGGCTGCACAAAGGTGCAGCAGGTGCTAAATAATTTAAAATAATTTATTTTACATAAAAATTGCATGCCGACCGTGCAACTCATCCATCACTCACCCACTTGTGTGTCATGTCCAATCTTATTTTGAAAAACCGCGATCGAGCAAGTCCGCAATAAACAAACCGCTACGAACTTCTGTATTGCTAATTTATTGTCATCACAATATCAATATTACTAATATTGGTAGTTCTTTATATATTATGAGGAACTGCTACATTCTACAATAAATCATATATGCATATATTTAAAGTAGCATTCACTCCTGTTCTTCATGATAAAAAAATAGGTCAATCCAACAGACTGTAAATAAATTGTCACAGTGCCCACATGTGGTTTAAGATGATAGTGATAACACGAGAGAAAGTGAAGAGTGTGGGACATGCAGGTTTATTGTAATTAATATCACCCTCACAATATTAAACCTTAATACCACTTTGGGTGATATTAAGAGAGCAGCTGGACCCAACAGAAAACAACTGGCATACATCAGTTGACCTTTTTTCCCCAGCAAACAATTCTGTCACTTGGTTATTTTGCTAGTTTTTTTTTACTCTCTAAAGATAGAGAACTAATCATAGCATTACTAACCTTGTCAACAACACAGAAACCTGACCGTGTCAATACATAAAGGCCCTTTAATTAAAGCTACAGGAGAAAGTGGTTGAAATATTCAACTGAAACGGAGAAGACACCATCAGTTGTTCCTAAAATTATTTAACGTGAACAGACGCTGTGTTGATAGGTCCATATATTGTGAGTACCGGTAACAAATTATCTGGCTTGTAACAGCAATCAACAACAAACTTTATATACTTCGGGATCAAACACCAAACGTAATATACAAAACTAAATGTAACAGTGGTTGTTGTGACAATAAAAAAACGTGAAAATCTGAAGCTGTTTTCGGGTAAAGACTTCTTGAAAGGGCATTCTATTTCATGAAGAAATATTTTAACCACTCCAGCGTATTTAAAAAATAAAAAGGAGGTTAAGTGTAGGAGGTGAAATGGTATTTGGCTAAGGTTTAAGTGGAAACATTCAGAAGAATGAGAGGTGTAAAGCTGGGAATAAACCTGAGTAAACCCTCTTTATCCCCTTAAACTGTTCAGGTTGGCTATTCAGTGAGGAAAGAAAAGACTCTGTTAAAAAAAAAAACTTGTGCTTTCCATGCAGTGCTTGTTGTCCCCAGTTGTTGAGCGGAGTGGGAATTTTAGTGGAATTACCTTTAGCTCCTGCTAAAAATTTAATCTGGTAAAATCAAGTCTAATTAAAAAAGAAAACTGTTCCCACTAAAATCATAAAGTATAATGATTTACACGGAGCTATGCTATGCAGACCTAAGCAAAGTTAAGCATCACCTGGTGATGTCACCACATTGCAGTGCATTTTCCCCCCTTATATCTACCACAAACAGTCTCTGTCTCATGGTGTCAGTTTACAGCCAATAACAGACTTCAGCATAAATGAAACCAAATCAAACCAGAACAGGAAAATAACATAAAACATTTATTTCACACTCAGAAACACTGTAAACACTCGGAAACACTGTAAACACTCAGAAACATTGTAAACACTCAGAAACACTGTAAACACTCAGAAACACTGTAAACACTCAAACACTGTAAACACTCAGAAACACTGTAAACACTCAAACTGTAAACACTCAGAAACACTGTAAACACTCAGAAACACTGTAAACACTCAGAAACACTGTAAACACTCAGAAACACTGTAAACACTCAAACACTGTAAACACTCAGAAACACTGTAAACACTCAGAAACACTGTAAACACTCAGAAACACTGTAAACACTCAGAAACACTGTAAACACTCAGAAACACTGTAAACACTCAGAAACACTGTAAACACTCAGAAACACTGTAAACACTCAGAAACATTGTAAACACTCAGAAACACTGTAAACACTTAGAAACATTGCTCACATAATTCCTACCCAGCATGCTTTACAATGCTCTCACTGTCTCTGGGACGTGACTCTCTCACACTTTTCATACATCTTTACTTTAATATACAGGTAAACAGATTTATTACTGAGTAGGGGTGTAACGAGATCTCGTTGTACGAGATCTCGCAATATTAAACTCCCGCGATATCTCTCGTTGAGAGGTAACGTTGTCTCGCGAGTTGCTAATGCTAGCAGCCCCTAGCAAGTCAGCGTCACGGACAGCATGGCTTCGCCGGATGAAGTTGCTATAGAAGACGCCCCAACTACTGATGGAGGGTCCCGGTGCCGCAGACGCCTCTACATTGATGGAGGGTCCCGGCGCTGCCGACGCTGCCCCGGATGTAAAGACACACTTGTGTAAACACCGGTGTGACCGGTGTTGCCAGATAGAGTCCCACCCACCCAAAGCACTCTTTACCCGCAAAAGTCAGAAGGAAAATCGCGGTGAACCGCCCAATCTGGCAACACTGGTGAGTGACGGCTGCAGATTCAGTGCTGATGCGGATATTTATGTTCAATTTTTGGAAAGTCCTGCGTGAATATCTTTTTTTTCAACATTATATTTATTGAATTTTTATAACAGAAGTGAAACAAGTGACAACAATATGTATAACATAAGATTCACGTTAAGTAACTTAATCCCCAAAGTAAGCTAATATAATCAAAAAAAAGAAAGAAAGAAAAAAAAAGATATATATATATATATATAAAATAACATTAAATTAAAATAAAAAATAAAATAAAAAAATAAAACAAACAAAACAAAACCTCAGCAATCTACACATTCCTCTTAATGTCCTTTGTATTGTTTCAGAAACTTGGTCAAAGGTGACCATGTTTCCTCAAATTTCGCTCCCTTTTCTCTGACAACATAAGTGAGTCGCTCCAGAGTCATACATGATGCCATTTCTTTCACCCACATGTGGTTTGTCGGTATGTCCATTTTTTTCCAGTGCAGAGATATTAATCTCCTGGCCTGCAGGAGTCCAAAGTCAATCAATTTTAACTGTCTGGAACTAAAAGCACAAATCTCTGGGTAGATACCTAAAACACACATTCTAGGCTCAGCAGGTACATTCACTCCAATGATCTTTGACAAAGTTTGCGTTATTATGTTCCAATATTGCTGTATTTTTGGACACTCCCATACACAGTGAAAAAGAGTACAGGTACCCTTTCCAACCAAGCGCTTGCAGCAGTTATCTGGAATGTTAGGTGCCCAGCGGTTCAGTTTGACTGGAGTTATATAAGTTCTCATCAACCACTTGTATTGGAGGAGTTTCATCCTTGTATTAATTGACTGCTTTTGGGCTTTTAAGCATGCAGTTTCCCAGTCCTCTACCTGTATCTCTTCTTGGATATCAGCTCGCCATGCGTCCAACCCATCTACGGTGGATTCCTTATCATGCCTTAGTAAAGCTGCGTAAAATAAAGAAACATGACCCCTTCTCTCCAAATTTTCTAGTACAATATTTTCTAGGTATGACAGTGGTGGTCTGGATTCAATTAGTTTATGTTTTGACGTAATGAAATGTTTAATTTGTAAATATTTGTAAAAGTGTTTCTTTGGAATGTTATACATTTGACATAACTGCTCAAATGTAAGAATCTTATCATCCTTATATAGATCTGCCAATTTCTGTACACCTTTGTTTGCCCAGATTTTGAAACCTCCATCAGCTCTTCCTGCTTTAAAGTTTCTGTTCCCCCAGATAGGTGAAAAATAAGAAATAGAGGGGGTATCTCCAATATATTGATTGGTCCTATACCAAGCATCAATTGAGTTCTTTAAAAATGGTTTTTTTGTCATTTTTATCAATTGCTTTGGGTTTGCAGAATACAAATACAGGTTTAATCTAAGGTCTGTTGCTAATTGTTCAATTTTTATCCATGCTGGGGGTGTTTCGGTTGAAAAATAGAACATGATTGCGCGTAGCTGGGCGGACCAATAATACAATTTAAGATTAGGGAGTTGTAACCCCCCTCTCTCATATGGCAGGTACAACAAGCAAAGTCTTAATCTAGGTTTTTTATTGTTCCAAATGAATCTATTAAAAATGGAGTTCAAACCATCAAAAAATTGTTTTGGAAGGGGCAAAGGAATTGTCTGAAAAAGATACACAATTTTTGGTAATATACTCATTTTGATCATGTTTATTCGGCCAATCATTGATATAGGCATTATCATCCATTTATTTAGTGAATCATTTACTTCACTGACCAGTGGGTCATAGTTTGATGATACAATGGTTTTAATTTCCGGGGTGATTCTAACACCAAGGTACACAAATCCCTCCCTTGCATTAAGAAATGGGGTTTGTATAACCGGGCTCAATCTTTCATCCTTATTTAAAAATAAAATAGAGGACTTTGAATCATTTATTTTATAGCCAGAGAACTGACCAAACAACTCTATTTGTTGTATTAAAGTGGGGATGCTAATGGATAACCTAGTTAAAAAAACAATCAGATCATCAGCATACAATGCCAATCTATGCTCTTGGTCACCCAGCCGGATACCAAACAGGTCAGTTCGCGTTCTTAACATCATTGCCAAGGGTTCTACAGCTAGAACAAATAACATTGGAGATAACGGGCAACCCTGGCGAGTGGAACATTCTAATGTGAAAGGTTTAGAAGCTAAGTTGTTTGTCCAAACAGTGGCCTCGGGAATTGTATACAAAAGCTTCACCCATCCTGCGTGAATATCTATTTTTTTTAAACAAAGTTGAACGTTCTAAGGTCTAAGGAGATTCAATCAGTAAAATGAAGACATCAGTTGAGTTTGTAATACATGTTAAAACAGAATAAAAGCCTTTTTGCGGCATAAAACCGATCTTTGAAGTTTTCTTGAACTAATATTAAAATCTCGTCTCGTTCTCGCGAACTCTGTAATTTGTTTCGTCTCGTCTCGAGAGTTTTGTGTATCGTTACACCCCTATTACTGAGACAATATTGATGATGACACTGAGCGTCTTTGTAGTTAGTTTATAAAACTAGTTAACCACAAAAAGATTGCTAAAGTAAGTTAATTCAAGGAGACGTCCGACAATGGAAGGATCACTCTGCTTCAGCATAGCAGAGTTCTGCTCCGCCTCTTTGGTTCTGATGGACCGGATTAATTGAAAGCTCACCTCTGAACAGGACATGGACGCATTACTTGTGATTTCTGAACTATTTTAAGTTGTGTTCACTTACAACGTTGTCACATTACAGTCAGTCTTACAGTGTCAGCGACAGCAGTGTATGATAAAAGTTATTGCTGTAGCGTTAGCTTCCAATAATTTTAAAAACAAAATCTGTTTAGCACTACAGTATAATGTTAGCAAAGAACATTTTTTAGTTGGTGAATTAGTGGTTAGCGAAGCTAAATTTTTGGTTAGCTGTGCCCACCTCTATGCTTTCTAGTTTTTATATTCTTTACAAGTACAGTAGTTTCCTTAAAGGATTGTGGTGATTGAAAGATTATTCTATGGTGGCCAAGGCCACCAATGATCACCCCCTGGCTCCACCATTGCATCTGGTGGGTGGTGGTACAATTGCTCCCTCCACTCACCAGGATCCGTCACTCTGCATCGCCAAAGCAAAAAACAAAACCTACCACTGTTCTTTTACACTCCTACCCAATTGTTCATGTTCATGCTGTTGTTCGGCGTATTGTTTTTATGCTACTAGTGCTAAGCGTGTTTTAGTGAACGTTTTTCTTAGCTCATATCTTAGATTTTATTACTGTTTTTATTTTACATTTTAATACTTTGTTGGATGTAACTGGGACCCTGTGTACACAATCGTGTTCTGCCACATGTGATGTGAATGACAAATAAAGAATCTTGAATTAAATAACTTGCACTAAAAACATTCTGGTTTACTTTTAATCCCTGTTCCGTTCCAGTCCAGAAAAACAAACTTCTCAAAAACGGCAAACATTCATTATTCAAATCCCTCAGCTACAGGGGACATCAGCGTACAGTACTGCTTGTTTTTTTTTGTTTTTTTTGGTGGGGGGTAAAAAAAAGAAAAGTTTTAGATTTACCCAGAAAGATAAGAAGAACAACCAGCCCCATTGCTTCCTCTTTTTTCAAATGCTTGGAATCAGTAAACCGAAAAATGCTTTTGAATTTTATTGTATTTTTTCCAGAACTGAGACACTTGCTTTGTTGTGTTTCTGCAGAATTGAACGTAACGTAAATGTCAGTCGACCACATGCTGTTGGCCGCACATGGAGCTGGAAGGAGTCACCAGAGGAATATGGTTCTCAGTAGAACTGAACGGATTTGTTTGGTTCCAGCTGAATATGAAGGACAAGAATGGTGTCGTGAAGCACCATGGTAGCACAACAATGAGATATACAGTATATGCATTTTCTTTGTTTTTCCTCATCTGGTAACGGTTTAAAATCGTTTCGATCGATGTAATTTATGTAAAGTGCTGTTTTCAGCAGCGTGGCTGGCCCAAAAAAAACAACAGATTTTAGGCTGACTCCTTCAGTTCACACATAAATATAAGCTAATACTTAAAAACTAGTGCCTAAATTTTTATGAATGAATTATGTGTTACAATTAAAACTGTTTGCCTAGTTACATGTTTGCCAATGTTAAATCAAACAGCTCTGAAAATAGCACCAGTAGGACAATTTTTTTTGTAAACGTCGCTTGAGTAGCATTCCTTGAAGGAATGCATATCGCTCTCTGCCTTTCACACCAAAGTTTTAAAGAAAAATGTCTCACAATGTGGGTAGAGTTCAGAGTTTGTGATGGGGATGACTCTCAGCTACAATCACACCAAACTTTAGCTCAATGTATGCACGTAAAATGGACTGAATTGTAGTAATTCAAGTTTCCAGAGGTCATTGGAAGCCAACTGGAGTTGACTCTTAAAGGGATCTCTGACTACAGTAGTTAGAACAATAGACCTTATTTGGTAAACAGTCATTTCTGCTATAAAACGAGACCATAAAAATATTGTAGGCCGTTTAGTTTTTAAATCTTTAAAAAAAAATTATGACACGTGGACATCGCCATTTTAGTCTAGCTGCAATGCATTCTGGTTAATGACGTAGACAGGTTGCGCCGTTGTAATCTCT
>JBBPBX010044797.1:16490-27296 GCA_038048925.1 Garcialebias charrua
ATATATATATATATACTGTATTACCCTTTATACAGGCAGTCCCGTTGAGCCACGAAAACTCATTTTCAAGAGAGACCTACAGTATGTGTGTGTGTTTACACACACACACATTTGGTTCCACAGCCAATTGCATTGGTTTCAGAGCTAATATCTAATACATGAAACGTCACAAGTTGATCATTTTGACTCATATTGTGTGTAAAGGACTAATACAAATATAACTTTGTCACGTTATCACTTTTTAGTCTTGTCTTCTTGTGTTTTAGTCTCCACTACAACCGATATACGTCATTGCCTCAGAATGCATTATTCCGTTAAAACAATGGTGACGTCTTGAAGTGGAAAATGTAGTGAATATAAATTGCTTTTAAGTAATTAGGAGTTTTCACCTGTCACAAACAACAACTTTTAGTAGAATTGAGATATAAAAACATATTAAAGTCAGTATGTGCAAGGAGTCAGAAGCCCTTTTAAGTTAATCTGTTGGAAATGTACGTCATGAGATATTTTGCTAACAGATGAAAACACACAGGCAATTTCCACCTTTTATGGTGGTGGGCGAGAACTACATGTAATTATTTCCTAAAGCACTGATGGTGTTAATACAATTTTGGGGTTTTCAGTAAAGTCATGATTCACATGTTACTTCTGCAGAAAATCTCCGCTTGAATTCCAGTTTTTGTTGCTAAAAATGACATAAAATGTTTGTTTTTATTTAACCTTCCCTTACTTTTGACCTGATCCACGTGTTTTAGATAGTGGAAGAGAGTCGGTCATAGTTCATGTGGATTTGTTGCAACTTGAATGAACGTTTGTGATCACAGGTTGTTAGTGTGTGGAAATAACACTCCAGTGTTTTTAGTTTTACATCTCTGCTCTTAATGTTATTGTGTTTGTATTACTTTTACTGATCTTGAAAATTGTAATATTTTAGCTTTTTTTTTTTTTTTTTCAAGAAAGGGAAATAAAGAATATTTCAAATAACTGTTTCTTTTGTTGTTTTCTCAAATCATGAAATATAGTTAAAGTTCAGGCTGTTACTGAATCCATCCAGTTCATTTTGTCTTCTTGTGAAACTATATACACACTATATATTTTTTTGTAGATTTTATATAATTTTTATTTCCTGGTAATAAAAACACAGAACCATAAGTCCTTGCAGGGTGTATTATCTGTAATGCAGCTTAAATTTACGCAGACAATAAAAAAAGATTAAAAGTTTTTGACAAAAAGCTGCAAAAACCAAATGCCACAAACTAAGCAATTAATAAAAAAGATTAAAAGTTTTTGACAAAAAGCTGTGCAAAAACCAAATACTGTACCACAAACTCACTATCCAGTGAAACATGGTGGTGGCAGCGTTATGCTATGGGGATGCTTCTCAGCAACTGGCCCTGAAATGTTTTTTAAATATAGTAGATAAAACAAATGCTGCAAAATAAAATCCTAGACAGTTTGATGCCGTCTCCAAAAGAAGTACGACGTCAGGGAGGATTTATTTTCCCAGCAAGACAATTTGAAGCAAACAGCGAAAACTAGACAGAAACGTCTTGAAGACGAGGTGAATGTTCTGGAGTGGCTGAGTCGAGGCCCAGACCTAAATCCAACCGAACATTTGTGGCTTGACTTGAAAGGATCTGTTCGTGCTCCATCCCCACGCAAGCTGTCAGAGCTTGTGCAGTTTGAAGGATGTAGTAAAGTTCCAGATGTGTCCAGATGTGCGAGACTGATTGAGACTCAGCACTGCGCTTAAAGCCAGAGTACCAACTACTGTGGTAAAGGAGATAAAAAAAATTGCGCATTTCACATGCCAATATTTTTATTTAATTGGTATTACTGTATCATTTTGATTCCACTTTGACATTGATGGGATTTTTTGGGGGGGTAAACTTAGTTAAAAATGCCATTTTATATCGACTACGATAGATTTACGATGGCAGTAAAAGCATAAAACATCCAAGAGGGAGAACAATTTTATGGGCAATGTATGTTTCTGTAATTTAATCTTTGGACATCTTTTTCTGTAATCATAAACTGGATGGAAACCATGACAGAAACGAACACACATCCTTGTTTTTATCTTGCGGCGACGTGGGTTGTGACAATTTGAATAATGTAATCCATGTTTAAATCGTAAAACCAAGTAGAGATCCTCAAACAGCCCTTCAAACCAGGTCCATCATCGTGGTTCCCATGTAGCAGTCAGATCCTGGAAGTACTGTGTGGACTCCTGGTTTTCCTCTCTCCCAGAAATACAGAAACCCATAAAAGCGAAGATGAATGACTCTTCTGTGTCATGCTAATTTGTTTCATCAGAGGAGAGCAGTGCTGGCGGCCTTATGAAGCTATAATAAGTTCCTGTGGTGTTTCTCAGCATGCTAATGTTAACTTGCTAGTATACTCACCATGTTGATCATTTTAATCCAGAATTTATGCTCATCTCATGTTTCATGGCTGTTGGTGGCGCCACAGCGACAACAAGGGATCATCAGTCTGAGGCTTTATCATTTAGAGACAATAAAATATAATGGGAGTCAATGAAACGGTTGGCAAAACCCAAAGTCTGAGCCCCTTGGCTCGAGAGCCGAGTCACTGCTGAGGTTCACAGTGAAGGCACCTGATGCCTGCCTAATACCATGACCAGCTCTGACGTTCAACCAGCACACAACTGATCGTCTACCTACACGATGTTGAACTCACCGGATGCATCGTTTCAGGAGCCATCCCTTCATGTCAAATACAAATCAAATCGGGTCATCTGCATGAGAAATGTGTTTCCAGTTGGACATTGTATTTGCTTTGTGACCCATTCCTCCTTCACATTCCAGCCTTTCTCTGCCAAAAACGAGAAACAAAGTACCCTCCCACCCCGCGCTCCCCCACACCTTGGCCCTCTCCGCCCCACCAGCTTGCACTGGACTGGGTGAACGGTTGGCTGGTGATGAGAGTTCAAGTTTCCATGTTCATTTAATGATACTTTGTGTGCAGTCCTCAGCTTCTGTATATTCATGAAAAGTATCTCATTGAAACTTTTCAGCGCCAACAGTGACGCCCTCTGTCAAACATCCTGTGTATTCCCCGCCAGAATAAACTGAAAACAAACCGAGAGAACAAGTATTGTGACAAAATGTCTCGTTGAATTAGCCATGTTGCTCTCCTTTCAAGTTGGTAATGTAAATTAGGTTTTCAAACTAAACTTGCTGACAGAAACGGGCAGAAATGAAACTAAAAGGTTCAGTGGCACAAAGATGATGATATCAGAACAAATGGAGAACAGTTGAACACGCTGCTGGCCTCGTGTCAGTAGGGTGTGGCACCCCCTGGGTGAGGATGCACAATGGAGTCATCCAGCTGTTGGATCCTCTCCTGTGGCAAGTCGACCGACAGTGTTTAGATCCCTTATGTGACTTTGAATTAACCAAGATTCCTATCTCTCTGTCAAATTTTCATAAACAAGTTTTTTTTTTTTTTTTTTAAATGATATTTGCACACAATTTTACCCCACATGGATCCGTAGTATGGATTAACAGATCAATATTAATAAATAGAAAATCTATTTTTAAAATGGACTGGTATGAAAAAGGTATTCTATTTGTCACTGACTTAAATGGACAGAAATGGTGTTTTTTTTTTTAAATCATAGAGATTTTACAAATAAATTTAAGCTGAACTGTTCTGGTAATGAATATCTAAAAGTTTGCAAAGCTATTCCTGTAGCTCTTATTCATCTTATCCAAAACACCTTAAGATATTCAACAGTTACTTCATCGTTACACAAAATGAAAATTGGAGAATATAGTGTGACTGATGAAAAGTGTGATGATGTTATTCTCGTTACTGCCTTCAAATCTAAAATGTTTAAAATGTAAAATGTGATTTCAATAATAGTGTCTTGGTAACAACAAACATGTCTGTAATTGAAAAGGCATTCTCCAAGTATGTCAAATGGCCGGTTTCACCTAAAGTTAAAGAGACTCACTTTAAAATCTCACACAATATTTACCCAGTGGTAGAATTTTTGCACAGAAGGTTTAAGTTTGATTCAACATGCTGTACCTTCTGTGAATGTCCAGAAGAATCCCTAAATCATCTCTTTTTTTCCTGTCCTTTTTCTTTTAAACTGTGGAAAGACGTTAAAAATTGGTTGTCCCTTAAAATTGAAAACATACCAGAGATAACAATCTCCCACGTATTGTACTTTGTTGATGACCTTGATATTCAAATATCTGATGTGGTAAACATTGTTTTCTTGCTTGTTAAATATCATATACTGTAAATGGAGAGGTTCTACACCTTGTTTTGATTTTTTTCTTAACCAATTTAAACTGTATTACTCCTCACTGAAACATTTGAAATCTGGTTATGCAACAAAAGTAACGGCCAGTATCTCTAATCTGTTGTTTTAAAATTAGCTCTTTTTTATTACTCATTTGCCTTACTGTTATATATTTGTTAGGAATAATTTTACCCCAACTCTGTATATATATTTTTTATGTTGCATTGTTCTTTGTACCTCAACGAGCGTTGTACACTGTTTGTCAATAAATAAATAAAAAGTCGACCGACAGCTGTTAAAAATCTTGAAATCCAGCCGATCAGCACCGGGTCAAAGTTGATCCCACATCCAGTGACTTGGAAAAATAAACCATTACAACCACAAACGTTAAAGTATTTTCCTGGGATTCTGTGTGACAGAGCAACACAAAGTACCGTATAATTGTGAAGAGTAAGGAAACTTATACGTAGTTTTCCATCAAATTTGTAAAAAATAAATCTGAAAAGTGGTGTGTTCTTCAGAGGTCACCAAGTTAGTAAATTAGTTTGCCTTGGCGCACTTTAATCACAGCGGTTTGTTGAAGGCCTCAATGGTTTGCTACAGCATAAGTGGTCAAACTGCATCATGAAGGCCAAGGAATGCATCAGGTCTGGGATAAAGTTGAGAAGTTTAAAACAGGGTTAGAGTATAAAACTGGGGGAATTCGTTGACAGGACAAGTACGAGTCATGTCCACATTTTTAGAACGGTGGCACAGTTGTTGCCCCTCAGTGAGGTCGCTGGATTGAATCCCGGCTGGGACCTTTCTGGGGGGAGTTGGCATGCTCTCTCCATGCATGGCCACTGTCCCTAGTTGTGAGATAGGGTGAGTTCAGTTATCCAGGAAACTCGGAGTAGAATCACTACTTCCCATCGAGAGGAACCAATTGAGGTGGTTTGGGCATTTGGTAAGGATGTTACCTGGGTGCCTCCCTAGGGAGTTACTTCAGGCATGTCCGACTGGGAGAAGACCCGGGACACGCTGGAGAAACTGTCTTTCGGTTGGCCTGGGAACACCTTGGAGTCCTCCTGTAAGATCTGGACAAGGTGTCTGTGGAAAGATGTCTGGACCTCCCTGCTCAAGCCGCGTTCTCCGTGACCAGACTTCGGAACAAGCGGAAGATAATGGATGGTTCTGCCAGAGACCAGAACTAAATCCAGTTGAAAATTACTGTTCACTGATGCTCTCCATCCAGTCGGAGCTTGAACTGTTTTGTTAAGACCAACGGACAAAGATGTATCTAGATGTGCAAAGGTGGTAGAAACATCCCTCAAAGGATCTGCAGATGGAACTGCAGTATGAGGTCATCTGGGTATCTGGTCAGCAGAGTACAAAATGACCACACTTTTCAGATCATGTATTATTTTGTAAATAATAATAATAATAAACCATGTATGTTTTTCTTTCTGCTTCATGAGTACTGTATGTATTAATTTATGGTGATAAATTTGAAGTTGTACCATGACAAAATGTGGAAAATATCGAGGTATGACTATCATTTCAAAGGAGGCCTTTTATATTTGATTGAGGAACAATCGGGGGACCTTGGCTGGATGTGACACAGGTCGTCCTGGACTGATGTCTTGTTGACAGACTGCATCGGTGTGCTGTTTCAGGAGGGGTGAGACATGCAAACAGAATGTCAATGATGCAGCAGATCTCCTGAATCACTCCCAGAGGTGACCTTTAGTCAGACCCCAAGACCCCCTTTGGATTGTCTTGGACCCCAGAAACGTTGTGTGGGTGGGCGCCTTACATGAACATGAGTAAAGATGGAGTACCTCCGCTTCCTCTCGTTTATCAAAATTGTAGCCAGAATGTCCATTATTTCAGAAGAGTGAATCATCTACAAAACCATCACTGATTTGCACGTGGACCAAATTATGTCTCTTCCTTCTGGGTGCCAAAAGTTCCCCCCTGTAATCACTTAATTCTTTACTTCCCATCAGTTGATCTAAATTGCTCTAAAATGCTGCTGCCAGAGTCTTCATGGGAGTTGACAGGAGAGATCATATCTCTCCATTTTTAGCTTCTCGCCATTGGCTCCATGTCAAATTCAGAACTGATTTCAAAATCTTACTTTTAATCTACAATGCTGTCAACAACCTAGCTCCATCTTATATTTGAGATCTTATTGTTCCACATTTTCCTAACACAGCACTTCACTGTCAGACTGCAGGTTTACTTGTGGTTCCTAGAGTTTCCAAAAGCAGAATGGGAGGAAGATCTTTCTCTTGTGGAACCAACTTCCAGTTTCTGTCGATGAGGCTGAGACATTGTTCAGTTTTAAGACTGGGATTAAGATTTTCCTTTTTGATAAATCCTATAGTTGGGATCGGCTTGTTATGCTGCTATAGGCTTAGACTACTGGAGGACAAATTGAACACATTTCTTAAAATTAATTGTTAAAATTGAATAGTTTTCATTTGATATTATTTCTATCTTAACATGTGATTCTTGACCTGCCATTGTTTATCTGTTCTTCTCAAACCCAGCTAGTTGAAGCCAGGGGCGGCCGGCCAATAGGGGGCGCTAGGACGCCGCCCCACTGGAACTTCTGGAGCTATTCACCATTTTACATTGAAGACTTAAAAAAGAATTAATAAAAATCAAATAATAAAATAAAAATATTTCGAAATATATGCATATAGGTTTTTAGTTGTGTAGGATAAATATTTTACAAGTAATGATGAGTTATACTGTTTGTTTCAAAAAACGTTTTCTGATTGGCAACGTATTTCCGGTCCTGGGGGCGCATGAATCTTATCCATAGACTCGTTATAAATGGCACATCCGCAGTTATTCCATGACGTTACAAAACAATGGGAAGATGCTGGGCGCAGATTTCAGCGCCCTGGACATGTCCAACATGAGCTGTACCTAGATCATGTGCTTCCTGTCTTTTTTTTTTTGTATGGGAAATGAGCCATGTAGTGACAAGCAGGCTGGCTCAGGTAGGTTTTAAATCATTGAAAGCCCTTTATCTATGCCTATTTGCCATTCCTGACTGATGTAACTCTCAACTTTTAGATGGCTTTGTTTGTAAAAAAAAAAAAAAGCCTTCAGCTGACTGTTTATTCTAAAAGCGGCAACTGGTGAGTTTGTTTCTGGAGCTAGCATGCTAATGCTAGTCTTTATCTAATGCTTATATTATTATATTACCATTCCTGACTGATATGCCTCTCAATATTTAGATGGATCTGTTTGTGAAAAAAGCCTTCAGCTGACTGCAAGTGGGAACTGGTGAGTTTGTTTTTTTCTTTGTTTGTTTGTGGAGTTAGGATGCCAGCGCTAGCCTCCAGGTTATAGTATTGGACTCTGATGGCTACAATTATTTCAATTTGCTTAAAAGAACTTATCAAAAATTAATAATTTTATATACTAAATGTCACTGGTGGTGTTTTACTATTTCTTAACACTGTATTGATCTGGAGAATGAAAACAAAGCCTCTTGAGAGTAGCTCTTATTAACATTGAAACATTTAAGGTACATTTATATGGTGAAATGCTATATATGCTAAGGTGCATTAGGACCTTTAAAATTAGGAATATTTAAGAGAACCGGTACTCAAAAAAAAAAGCTTGATTCTATTTATATTATGAACTTGTATTACTATAATTTATATATAATTTATTTATTTATATATTTTTTGTTTGTTCTTTGTTGTTTTAGTGAGTCAAATTGGTTCTTCTCATCCTGAGCATTTAATTGTTCTGTTGACCTTGTGTTAATCTGCATTTGATAAATAAACACGATTTGAACTTGGAACTTTTTTTTTATTTTTTGAGAAATAGCCCCCCCCCCAGTGGACATTTCACGGGCTGCTGCTGGTTGAAGCAGATAGCCACTTGTCCCGAGCCTGGTTCTGTTAAATGTTTCTTCCTCATGAGGGAGTTTTTCCTTTCCACTGTCGCCTTCATGCTTGCTCAAGAAGTCTCACAGCAGTCTGCTCCTCAGATAAATAACCATTAACTTACTTTTTATATATGAATGTTTCTGCTCAGTGCCCTGAGATGACTTATGTTGTGACTTGGCATTCTATAAATAAACTGAATTGAAATGAAATGAAGGCGAATGTCGGCGTGCTTGCATAAAAACTCAGAACACACATCTTCAGAGTCTAAAATGTTTTAATTGACTTTCAAAATGTGACGCAACTTTACATCTTTGAAAAAACACGCTGCAAAACACGGGGCACAAAAGATAGAAATCATACAAGAGAAAACTTTGAAAAGTCAAGTGTTTGAACACCAAAAACGGACATTGAAGTAATCAATATATACATTTACTGTAGCATGTACAAAGACTTGTCAGGATGCAGTACAGTGGGCACTTCTCTTGAAACACTGCAGCCGACTGAATTGTGTTAGGACGAAAGGCTTCCTCGAGCATCGTCGGGGCTAGCTGACGTGCGCTGTGCACATGTAATGCCTTCACGAACCCCGTAGAATGCACGAAACGCTAAAAACGGCAGAAACACGTATAGTCGTAACCACAATTATTTTCTCGCAACAGTCTCAACAACGTAGTGCATTTTAGAAAACTCTAAGAGGGGTTGACATCCACGTTGGACTTTTTAATCAAAAGCAGAACTTTAAACCAGTTTGACGACTTTACACCAATTCCGTATAAAAAGACGTGTTCAGGACGTGAGCGTGTTTGTTAGTGTAGATGGGACAAAGCTACTTTGTATTACATTCACTTACCATAAATTTAATAAAAGCTCCCTTCCTAAACAAAGTGAAACTGAGTGTTTCTGTTCATTTATTTTTTATTTTTTAGAAATGCGCTGTACAAGAAAAAGTCTTGTGTTTTGCACCGTGATGACTACCAGCACGTGGAGGGACGCTGTGCCACGCTCTAAAGCTAAAACGTTACACATCCATTTAGAAAAACACGTAATGCATGCATCTGCAGGCGTGTGAAAGGAACAGGAACTTGCTGAATTTACAGAATGTTAAAGCTGAATAAAGTTAGAGGTCGCTGCAGCGTCACGTTTACCCAAAGATAATTTGACATGTTTACAGTTTTCCTTCAAATATGTCTTTTTCAATCAGTTATTTTAGGTTTTTATCCATTTTTAAAAAATTAACTTCAGTCTTTTTATGTTTTCTGACTTCATGACGCGTCTTTGTTAACTTTGTTTTAAACTTACGGAGGGCAAGAACCAGAACAAGCTTCAAATCCTTGATACTGAAAATAGTTTTGAATAGCAGGACGGACCCTAATCATGTCACTCAACTCCATTATTCCCTTCCTCGTGCACCACAAGTGTCTAAAGAGTAATCTTGAAGGAATTCCTCGCATTCTTCTTGGTTTTTCCCTCTCTGAGGCAGAGCGGATCCAGTCAAGGCCTCTCGCGCTCTCTTTCCATCTGAAAACCTTCCAGCTTTGAATTGGCTCAGACTTTCTGCCGGTTGCCCTGCTGGAACTCTTTCTGCTCTAGTCTGAGACCTTTGGCACTCGTGGCGCAGCGTTTGCCTGTGTTGGAGGCTAGACTTTCCAAAGTGCTGTGTGGCATCGCTCTCGTGCAGTTCAGCTTCATTCTACTCTAAACAACGTCTTTTGTTTTGAGCTTGTAGCTCTTCACGTATTTATGTTGCCTCCAAATTCCTTTTTTCCCCACTCGAGTTTTTGTCCAATTTCAGATTTGATGAGATTACTTTAAACATGAACCTTTATATACAGAGTTTGATGTGCAGGACATGGCACGAAGTGTCCGGTACAACGTTATGTGTGTTGTGAATTTGAATTTGGATGAAACAGCTGCAAGAAGTATATAAATCTCTTGCTCTTTAAGTAAAGCATCTGAAAATGTACCGATTTGAAAACTGCTGAGTAACAATTTGTTTAAAATTATACTGTTTAATTAGCAAAGTGAGAAAACAGTTTTGAATAAAGAGCAGCATGAACATGCACAATGTCTGCACGAAGCAGGGAAGCTTTCTATACGGTTTAAGACGTCGCGTAAATGCTGAAGTGCTGCTCTGAGTAGATTCTGTGACCCGTCAGCTGACACGATACACCGTTATTTATTAAAACTGCAGTACCGGTAGTTGTACACGCACAGCAGAGGAAATGAGTCCGAGAAAGTAACATTTGTGGTTTTTGTCTCCTGTCATCCAGGATCTGTCCTTTCCAAAGACCAGTCCAAGGTTTAAACACGCCTACTAACGCTGAGCTGCCTTTAAAAAAAAAACTTTTTGTCTTAATTGTAGAAGAGTTGTGAAAGAACAAATGTGTGGAATGTTGTAGTAAACAGAAAAAAACGAGTAACTTATAAGTTGTTCTCACTGTTTTCTGATCGATAACAGCTGTGCACAGATTCCTTCCATGCTTCATCAGATTATCACCTGGAATATTTTTGTTCTGGACGGGGCGCCTCATCTCTTCGTGTTTAACTTCTCAATTGGATCAAGTATTAAAGGCTCTGTATATTAGAAAAAGTGAGATGTTTCGGTTGAGTTTGCACCTCCTGTCCACATGCAGG
>JBBPBX010044798.1:0-10555 GCA_038048925.1 Garcialebias charrua
TCTGTCATCAACCCATCTGTCAATGTTCTGAAAACTGCCACACAGTCTACCTGCGATGACTTTCAGAGCTATTTTGTCAACAAAATAGACTCTATCAGGCAGAACATTGTCAGTTCATCCAACACCATCCAGTCTTGTGCGTCTGCAATAACCACAGCTGTTTTTGACCAATTTGACCTGGTCTCACTGCCTCACCTCACCAAGGTGGTTCAGCAGATGAAACCAACTAACTGTTCTCTGGACATCATTCCCTCTAAAATGTTCAAACAATCCTTTGATGTAATTGGTCCTTGTGTTTTGTCATTTATTAACAGCTGTCTATCTTCAGGTTTTGTGCCATCTGCTTTCAAACACGCTGTGGTCAGGCCTCTTCTCAAAAAACCAGGCCTAGATCCTACAGCTCTCTCTAATTTCAGACCAGTTTCCCATCTGTCATTTCTATCAAAGGTCCTAGAAAAGATTGTTTTTATTCAACTTCAATCTTTTCTAGAGCTCAACAACCTGTTTGAAAAATTTCAGTCAGGTTTTCGAGCTCGTCACAGCACTGAATCTGCACTGCTCAAAGTACAGAATGACATTCTTCTGTCCCTGGATGCAAAAAACCCTGCTCTGCTGGTGATGTTAGACCTCTCAGCAGCTTTTGACACCGTCGACCATCAGGTACTAATCAACCGCTTGTCTCAGCAGGTTGGCCTCCAGGGAGCTGTGCTTGAGTGGTTCAAATCTTACCTGTCTGGGAGAACTTTTTCTGTCATGATAGGCGATCTGTCCTCCTCTTCATCAACCCCTCTGACCTCTGGCGTACCACAGGGATCTATTCTAGGGCCAGTCCTCTTCTCTCTTTACATGCTGCCATTAGGATCAATCATCACACGTCATAACCTGTCTTTTCACATGTATGCAGACGATTTACAAATCTATCTGCCAGTCACTCCCAACCCCTCACTCAGTTCAAACACTCTTGTCAACTGCTTAAATGACATTAAGCACTGGCTCTCTCAAAACTTCCTCCACCTAAACACAGATAAAACTGAATGCATTTTATTTGGTGCACCTGATGACACCAGCAACATCCTTCCCAGTCCCAGTGTTGGTTTTCCCCTCCCCCACTTCAACCCGGTGGTCAGAAATCTTGGAGTGCAGCTTGACTCCAACTTAAAGTTTGATAAACAGATCAGTTCTGTTGTCAAGACCAGCTTTTTCCAGCTCCGTCTGCTCTCCAAAGTCAAGTCATTTCTCAGCCGTGGTGATCTGGAGAAGGCCATCCATGCCTTTGTGACCTCCAGACTTGATTATTGTAATGCTTTGTATGTTGGTATTAATCAATCCTCCATCTCCCGTTTACAGCTTGTACAGAACTCTGCCGCGCGCTTTTTGACCAACACACGAAAATATGAACACATCACTCCTGTCCTGTCCTCTCTACACTGGCTCCCGGTTCAGTTCAGGATACAGTTCAAGCTGCTGCTGTTTGTTTTCAAAGCTCTGAATGGACTTGCACCTCTCTACATCTCAGAACTTTTGAAAGCCCATCAGCCCGGCAGAGCTTTACGATCTGCCAGTCAACACCTGCTGGAGGTGCCTCGCTCAAGGTACAAACAATGGGGAGACCGGTCATTTTCTGTTGCCGGCCCAAAAGCCTGGAACAGTCTCCCCCTTGAGCTGCGTGCCACCTCTGATCTGACTCTGTTCAAAACCAGACTGAAGACCCACTTGTTCAAAAAAGCTTTCAGTGTGTAACTTTTATTACTTTTGGTATTTTAATATGTAGCATTTTTTATTTCCATTGCCTTTTTATTTCCACTTGTTCAAAAAAGCTTTCAGTGTGTAACTTTTATTACTTGTGTTATTTTAGTATGTAGCATTTTTTATTTCCATTGCCTTCTTTTATTGCTGTTGTTTCTTATTCTATTTTCATTGATTTATTGTTCCAGTTTATTCATCTTTTTATCCTGTTAAGCACCTTGGTCAATGCAAGGCATTGTAGGAAGGTGCTATACAAATAAAGTTTATTATTATTATTATTATTATTATTAATTTTCATCCGCTGTTCTAAGGCAGGTAAGAACAAGAAACATCCCACAAAACAAAAGAGCAGGAAATAATACAAACATCACCTATAGCACATAACACAACATAAAATTACAATAAAGATATGATGCCATAAGAAAATAGACAAAGTAATCTACACATGAGTGCACTTCTGGTGAGTTTTCAGCCAAAGTTTCAAAGAGTTTTTAAAGCCAGAGTAGGTGCCACAGTTCCTGATGGAAACTGGCAGTGTGTTCCATGACTGCGTGCCTCTGATGGACACCACCATTTGGCCAAATTTAGTCCTGCGCCGCTGCACATCACAATCTCCTCTGGTCAGTGCTCTTGTGTTTACTGTACTTGTTTTTTTACTTATAAAATATATTAAAGGAGGAGGAGCAAGTCCATTTAAAACTTTAAAAATCAGGCAAACGTCCATAAAAATCTGATAGCTATTAAAATCCAAAATGTTGTACTTATTTATGATGTTGCAGTAATGATACTGTATTGGCTTTTTGTCAAAAATTTTCAGTGTTTTCTTAAAAAGAGACTTTAGGGGCTTCATGATGATCTCTGAAGTGTGAGACCATGTAGTATAACAATAGGCTATATGTTGGTGAAGATTCTCCGTCGTCCAGGACATGATAAATCAAAAAGGCGTTCAATTCAAGATCAACTGGACTTTATTTGTAACAGAAGACGTTTCGCTCATCATCCGATAAGCTATATGGATAGGCTATATGGCTGAAGATCATGTAATGCATGTAAGCCTTTGCTGATTCTGTTGTCGGAGAAGGTCTTATATGTTTGAAGTTTGCAAGATTAAGTTTAATTATATGTGACATTTTCTTTACATGTTGCTTAAAATTTAGATTGGAATCAAAAATGACTTTTGTTTGATTACATGGCCATAGATCCGACTGTATATCCATACATCCATTATCTTCACCTGCTTTTTCCTTTTCGGGTCACTGGGGCGGTCGCTGGTGCTCATGCCCAGCAGTCACTGTGTGAGAGGCGAGGGACACACTGGACAGGTCTCCCGTCCTAGGGACACATCAGCCTAACATGCATGTTTTTAGTCTGTGGGAGGAAACCGGTGTGACAGAGCACCTGTGACAGAGCACCTGTGACAGAGCACCTGTGACAGAGCACCTGTGACAGAGCACCTGTGACAGAGCACCTGTGACAGAGCACCTGTGACAGAGCACCTGTGACAGAGCACCTGTGACAGAGCACCTGTGACAGAGCACCTGTGAGGAAGCGGACGCGGGCACACCTTGGCTGCCGCTGCTCCTCATACTTTTTGCTCTTTGAAGCCTTTTTTTACTACTTTCTGCTGTTTTTTTCACCGAGCCTTGTTGGACATTTCTACCTTTCTCGATTGCAGAGTGCGGCAGGCCTAGGCCTGTGTACAGCACCTGTACGAGCCGACGCGGACATTTCTACCTTTCTTTGAACCTTTCTACCTTTCTTTGAACCTTTCTACCTTTCTTTGAACATTTCTACCTTTCTTGAACGCAGAGTGCGGCAGGCGTTTGCCTGTGTACAGCACCTGTGTGAACGGACGTCACGCGGGCATTTTTTCCTTTCTGTGATTAAGTTTTAGAGCAACTGTCTTTTCTGACTGCGTTGTGGTTCTGCAAACGTTATAAGTTGCCGGTCAAAGCAGATGACCGCTTGTCCTGAGCCTGGGTCTGCTAGAGGTTTCTTCCTTCTAAAAGGGAGTTTTTCCTTTCCACTGATGCCTAGTGCTTGCTCAGGATAGGAGACTGCAGCCAGGCCAAGATTTGACTTGTTGCTGGATTCATTAGATAGAAAACTTTACTAGTTTAACCGGAATTTTATTAGTGGGGGCTGTTAGCTCCCGCTAGCTCCAGAACGAATTTAGCTTAAAAAACCACGTAGCTGCATTTATTGTTCGCTTACCTGCTGCCTCTGTCACCCTCCTGGGTCCTCTGGACTGTTTTGGATTTTCTCCTGTGCTCCTCTTCGAGGTAATGATCATTCAAATTACCTCTTTCTGCTTCTTGTATATCTTTCTTGGAGCCGTGGGCCTGCTGTTAGCGGCTAGCTCCGTGCTAGCTTCCACCGGATCGACAACAATGTTGACCTACTCCGCTTCGCAGCTGTTTGAATTTAACAACTGCTCCATTCCTCCTTCTATTTCGACCATTAAACAACTGGGACTTCTGCGTAGACCTCGTTACATCCATAGAAGCTCTCGAAAGAAATTAGTTCACTTTAGGCAAACTGGCTCTGACTCGATTGCTACTGTCTGGTCTGAGAGACGTGTCGCACCTCGACGACGTCATCAGAACGCTGCGTCTGTGGTCCTTTGTAGTCCACAGCACACGAAGTGGCAAGGAAAACGTGGAGTGGACTTCAGTCTGCTTAAACCTCTTCAAAAACAATCTGCTCCAACTAGTATTAAAATAGAACTTTTTAATGTTCAATCACTTTCAAACAAATCATGTCTAATTCATGATCACATTTTGGAGAAGAATTTGGACCTCATGTGCCTCACAGAAACTTGGCATAGACCGGATGTGTACAGTTCTTTAAATGAAGCTTGTCCATCTGGATACAGCTATCTGCAGAGAGCCCGCAGCACTGGCCGCGGTGGTGGTCTGGCTGTAATCTACCGCAGTAGTTTAGGGCTGTCGCATCTGGTTTCTCAGGATTTTTCTTCTTTTGAATGTCTGGCTTTCAGCTTCAAAGCCCCACTCCTGATGAATGTTATATTAATTTATAGACCTCCCAAACCGCATGTTTCATTTAACTCAGAGATACATGACCTCTTCACTTATTTCTGCACCTCCCCTGTGAAGACTATTTTTCTTGGCGACTTGAATATCCACGTGGACAATTCCTCTTCACCTCTGGCAACAGATTTTAAGTCTCTTTTGGATTCTCTTAATCTCACTCAACATGTTGACGCCCCTACGCACAGCAGGGGGCATACTCTGGATTTGGTGATTACTGACACTGTACTCATCAATAATTTATCTGTATATGACCTGGGTGTCTCAGACCACAGGGTCATCTCCCTGGAAGTGCCTTCATCTTCGCCTGCTTCAAACCCAAAACGACCCATCCAGTTCCGTGACCTTAAAAACATTTCCCTTGATGTTCTGTCTGCTGATCTTCACACCCTGACCGCTGTCAATCATCCTTCTGCAGATGACTCTGTGGATTACTACAACCAATCTCTTGGGGAGCTCCTGGACCTACATGCTCCCTTGAAAACAAGACTGGTGTCTTTCTCCCGTTCAGCCCCTTGGTACACTGATGAGCTGCGCAAGATGAAGGCAACTGGCCGTGCTATCGAGAGACGTCTAAAATCATCTGGTCTCTCGGTACATAAGCAGGCGTACAAAGAACATCAGAAAGCGTACGCCTATTCTCTTAAAGAAGCACGCTCCAAATATTATTCTAACATCATCAACACCTGCCCTGGAAACTCTAAACAGCTCTTCTCCACAATAACTCGTCTGCTTAATCCCATTAAACAAACTCTTGAGGACTCTGCTCAAAAATGCGAGCTGTTTCTTTCATCTTTTAAAACCAAAATTGACACTATCAGATCTCAGCTCCACAACCTCCCTGTTCTCAGTGTGCCATCTACCCGTCTGCATTCTGGGACCCTTAACAGCTTTGACGAAGTTGTTCAGAGTGAGGTGGAGGCCATCATCAAGAAAATGAAGCCTTCATCCTGCGCCCTGGATCCTTTCCCCTCGTCTCTCATAAAATCCAATCACTCTGCAATAGGCCCACTTATCACTCAAATAATAAATCAGTCTCTTCAATCTGGTCATGTTCCACTGCCTCTAAAAACTGCCATCATTAGGCCTCTTCTGAAAAAATCTAATTTGGATCCCGACATTTTTTCTAATTACCGCCCAATTTCACACCTCCCTTTTCTGTCTAAAGTGCTGGAAAAAGCAGTTGCTGCTCAGCTGCAGGATCACTTACAACAACACTCCCTGTATGAGAAGTTCCAGTCTGGATTCAGGGCAGCTCACAGTACTGAGACTGCACTGCTGAGAGTTACTAATGATGTCCTCTTGGCTGCTGACACTGGCTCTCCCTCCATCCTTGTCCTCCTTGACCTCACTGCAGCCTTCGACACTGTGGACCATAGTATCCTCCTCCACCGTCTTCATGTGGAGGTCGGTCTCTGCGACACCGTCCTGGACTGGTTCAAATCTTTCCTCTCCAATAGGCTGGAATGTGTTAGTCTTGGCAACGCCACGTCCCAGACAGTCTCTGTCTCCTGTGGTGTCCCTCAGGGGTCGGTTCTGGGGCCCCTGTTGTTTTCCCTTTACATGCTGCCTTTAGGTCAAATTATTAATCAGTTCAACATTTCTTTTCACTGTTATGCCGACGATACACAGCTTTACATCAGGACTGGAGCATCCTCATCTTCCACCTTGTCATCTCCATCTTCACTCACTGCCCTCTCTGCCTGCCTGGAGGCAATTAGGGCATGGATGAATCAGAACTTTCTTCAATTAAACTGCTCCAAGACCGAGGCCATACTGATTGGCACCCCTCACCAGGTACAGACATCTACTATAACAACACTTTCCTTTTCTGGACAAGACATCCCCCTCTCCACCTCTGTTACTAATCTTGGAATAAAAATGGACTCCAATCTTACATTTGAAAATCACATTAAGCTTCTGTTTAAAACTTGCTTCTTCCATCTTCGAAACATCTCTAGACTTCGCCCATCCCTAACTTTTTCCGATGCTGAGAAGCTCGTCCATGCTTTTGTCTCCTCCAGGCTCGACTACTGCAACTCCCTGTTTATTGGAATCCCTGGCAAAAATCTTCAGAAACTTCAATATATTCAAAACAGTGCTGCAAGGATCTTGTTGCGAGTTCGTAAATTTGAACATATTACGCCCATTCTTCATAACCTTCATTGGCTTCCTGTCGCCTACAGAATTCAGTACAAAACTGCTCTCATTACACATCAATGCTTACATGGAGCTTCACCAGATTATCTGAAGGATATTCTTATTCCACACTCATCCACCCGGTCGCTGCGGTCACAGAACAGTAATCTCCTTCACATTCCGAGAACCAAATTAAGGACCATGGGAGACCGGGCTTTCAGTGTGGCTGCCCCCCGCCTGTGGAACTCTCTTCCTGACTGTCTGAGGGTCCCACAGTCTGTGGTTGACTTTAAGAGCGGCTTGAAGACCTTTCTTTTCAACCGAGCATACTCTACCTCCTCATGATTCTACTTTTGATCTTAGTTGATACTGTTATTGATTTTACTTGTTTTATTACTTGTTTTATTGACATTTAATTTCTGTTGCACCGTGTAGCACTTTGAGATTTTCATTAATGAAAAGTGCGTTATAAATTGAATTCATTATTATTATTATTATTATTACCTGGAGAAAACCCACGCATGCACGGAGAGAACATGCAAATTCCACACAAAAAGGTCTTGGCTGGGATTTGATCCGGCGATCTTCTCGCTGAGAGGCAGCAACTCTATCCACTGCACCACCGTGCCAACCTGATTACATATAAAACACACAAATAAAATAAACAACTCCAAAAGTTTGACCGTTTTGCAGCACTTTTTATTTCTTGACAATGTTGTATGTTGACATAAGATGGCAACAAAGGACTGTTCTTTGCTTTTGTTGAAAAGTTTAAAAAATATTAAAGGCTTAAACTGATAGGTACCTGCTTTCATAGCCAATAGCAAATCTAATGTTAGCCTAATATCTGTATCATTGAGTGAGGTACAGCAATATTTGTATTTTTGATAATGTCCTGCTATGGCAGCCATCGTAAAGTCAGTCAGTTGTATTTGCACATCCAGAGATTACTTTCTGCAAGTTTCATCAAAAATCATTTATGGTTCATGAGATGTTTTGTGAAACAGATGAACTGGGTTATCTAAAGCAGCTAATGCTAAAGATTTAAACAAATTTGAGCATATCCGTACAATTGACTGACTTAAGTTCATGTTTGTGTAATTTAAGGTCAGGTTGTCAGTAATCATGAATAAGGCTGACTCCAACAGGCAGTCAGTTGTAGATGTGATGAATATTTCCTGAATATTTTCACAGAAACTCAGTGGTTCATGACATCTGTTGGTAATAAACACATGAAGACACAGACGTGCTCACCTGCCCTTTAACAGCAGTCAATAGACATTTTTCAAAAAGTTTTATTTTCTGCCTGTAAATGCTGAGTCAAAGTACTTCTGGGAGCCATGTTTAAATTAACTAAATAATTAAATTATTTACATTTACACAGTAGATGCATAACATGTACTACTTTGCTGTCGGTTTCTAGAAAACAACAGACATTCTGAAAGCTGAGTGGAGACAGTTTTTACCCACAATGCATTTCACTGTCATTACTATTGACCCGCTGCAAGGATTCTTGGGTTTCGGGCAGCGTAAAATGACAGTTTCTGATGAATGTGGTTAAAACAAAGAGAGAAGTTCATCTGTTATTTCAGTGAAACAATACCGCAGCCTCCATCTCTTACATTGTTGTGAGAATGATTTACGACAAACAGCGCAGATTGAACTGCTTCACCACTGGTGGTTTGTGAGTTTGTAACTGTATATAGGAAAAAGACACACTCGTGGGCACACAAGTGGGCTACCATAGCTTGGCAACAACCCTGTTTTAAATTACCTTTCCGTAATGCAATTACCCCCCCTCGGCTAAAGGGTGATGTTGCCTTTTTGTTTCACTGCTGCCTCTGTGGGGTATTCTGACAGAGACTCCGTGACCTTGCCTCCCATTCAGTCATTGCTATCCGACTGAGCAAGAACCAAAAATGCTTTTTTTTTTTGCTTTAAAGGTGGTGTGGGGTCATAATCGAATGATTCCAAGTGGGAATGCGTAAAACATAAAAAATTAGCATAAAACATTAACATTAGTTGTTCAGTGATCTGCAGAATGTTGTGTGCGCTCACTGGAAATGTGCATTTATTTTCTTTGTGCATGTGCAATACAATAAACTTAAAACGAACAAAATTAAAAATGTATTTCATGTTGTCACCTTTTCTGCCCACTGTGTTGCATGGTTGTTGATGTTAAATTTCTTGTTGAACGACTCTGCAGCCAAACCACCGGTCTTGTTAAAATAAAAAAGCGTAAAAAAAAGTTGCTTTACGCAGATTTGATCTTTTCCTGCCATTTAACAGAAGTATTTTTATGACTGAAACGCCATCTAAAGCCACTTTTGAAACCAGCAAAATGAGAGTTTATAAATCAAGGTTAAAAATTTATTAATTTAGAAATATATACTGAAAATGTCAGAATGTTAGTCTTGGTGAAAAATCAAAACTGTTTTTCTTGCCAGTATTTATTTCAGACAAAGTTTAACTCCATTCAGTACAAATGTTGGTCATAAAATTAGAATATCGAGAAAAAGTTGATTTATTTTAGTAAATCCATTCAAAAAGTGAAACTTGTATATTATATTCATTTTTGAGCATGCATCAGGAGATACAGTATATGACACAGACTGATATATTTCAAATGCTTATTTCTTTTATTGATGATTATAAGTGACAACACATGAAAACCCCAAATTCAGTATCTCAGAAAATTTGAATATTATTTAAGACCAGTAAGCAATAAAAAATAAAAAAAAAAAAAAGATTTTTAGAAATGTTGGCCAACTGAAAAGTATGAGCATGTAGCATCAATACTTAGATTGGGCTCCTTTTGCCTGGATTACTGCAGCAATGCAGCGTGGCATGGAGTCAAATCTGCTGACTGACAACATTGAGATGAAAGTAAATTGTCATTTTCTATATAACATATTTATTTATTATCAGGTTGACCAACAAATAATCTCTCAAAAAAATAAAAATAAAAACTGACTGTCAGGCGTTTCAGACAAGGCAGGTCAGGAAAAAAATGCATTGGTGCAGGCAGAACTCAGAGGCTATTATTATTAGTATTAAAAATACTTTTATATATTAATTACTCGAAGCATCTGTGTACAAAAAACTCAAAGCCGAGTAGCTCCTCTTTCTAAAGATGTATATGTTTTAGCATCATGTCACAATACCTTTAAGTACCCTGCTCTAAAAGTATAAAAAGTAGACTTTGGTCTTGCGTTACAAAATATATTCATATTCCCAATGAATGACATTTTAAACCAATCTATTATTGAATTTGATCTCGCATTGCTTTCTTTGTTGCTGCATACAGTTGTTGTCAAGATTTGTGTGAGTGAGTGTAATTTACTTCATTTACATGAATTACAACATTAAAGCATCATTGGAAAACATCCCGCTTTGATATCAGTCATCAAGAATCAAAGACCCAGGCAGGGTTTACTTTGGATCTCACGTTTCAGCACCTAGATTCAATAATCAGAGGGAGAGATCCATCATTGTGATGCAGAGAGACTAATTTTTCCACCGATAGACTCAAGAGACTGATGCAATAAAGCCACGTGTTGTAAAATAAAAACAAAAAATAAATAAATAAACTGTCCACAACGACTATATATATATATATA
>JBBPBX010044798.1:10885-27294 GCA_038048925.1 Garcialebias charrua
TATATATATATATACATGTACACATGAAATTAAGAACATTTAAACACAATTTTTTTTCTTCATATTTTTATTAAATATGATACGTTCGTATGTCTGAGTTGCCGTACATCGAGGGTTACCTGTATATTTATATGTATATATTCATATATCATCCATCCATCCATCCATCCATCCATATATATATAATTTGTCATTATCCAGATCAATACAAATGCAGGTGTTCAGAAACAGTAGAACAATACCATCATTGACATTTAGTATAGAAAAGTATTAATGTTTGATTATTATTTTCTCTATAAGCACATTCAAATAAAAGTAACAATATAATAGCAATGATTTAACACAGAGCCCAATACAATAACCTGGAGGCCAGCGCTAGCATGGTAGCTCCAAAAACAAACTAACAAACTCACCGGTTCCCACTTTTAGAATATACAGTCAGCTGAAGTTTTTTTTTTCCCAAACAGAGACCTCTAAAAGTTGAGAGGCTTATCAGTCAGAAATGGCAACATAGGCATTAGATAAAGGGCATTCAGTGGCTTAAAGCTTACCTGCAACATAGCCTGGTTGTGAGTGTCACTGCAAGGATCTGTTCCGGGACCGGAAGCACAATCCATACCATGTTCTAGGTGCAGGAGAGGAGCACCCAAAATAGTCCTATATCTTGTAATGAAAAGGAGCTACCGGTATATGTGCATAAACAACTTTTAATGAGAGTCTATAGGCAAAGATTCTTGCAGGGTGGAAATATGTCGTGAGTCAGAGACAACGTTTTTGAAAGAAACAACTTTAATCATCATTAACTATAATTTTTTTTTATCTTACACAATTAAAAAAATATACATATACTGTACATATATTTCAAAATATTTTTCTTTTATAATTTCATTTTTATTTAATTTTTGTATTTCTTCAAGGAAAGATGGTGAGTGGTGCGAGTGGTGGGGAGGCGTCTTAGTGCCTTCTATTGGCCAGCCACCACTGCTAGGAACCAAGGAGACCTGTTGCTGAAGGTTTTGGAGGCGAGTGTTGTCCCATTCTTGTCTAGTGTAGGATTTTAGCTGTAGTTGGCTCCTTTTGCTGCATTCCCACTAATCTGACTACCGGAGACTGTGCCAAGAACCAAAAGTTAGTATCAACCCAACAACCCCAACTTTAGTAGCCTCGTCATGATCCTGTACTTGTCTCTGTATTGTGTTTGGCGAAGTTGCACATATGTGTGTTCATTCCATGTGTGTCTACACTGCATGTGACCTTTCAAAGTGTGCATGCACCACTTGTGTGTTTGTGCGAGCACATACAGGGGGGTGGGATCGGTACACAAAACCACATTAGAGCTGTCACAAGCAGAGCTGAAATTGGATTAGTGTCATCCGCGATAAGGCAATGGAGTGAATGAGGGAAGAAGAGAAAATTGGAAGAAAGGAAACGGCCATTTCACCACAGCTGCCTCCCTCTCTGCTTCCACCACCACAATAATTTCATTTCAGATTCTGAGCAAAGAATGCCAACTGCATTGCCACGCCGTTATGGAACCTGCTGAAGTTAATAGAATATTTATATGCAGACTGTGGAGCTGTGAATTCCCTTTCTTTTCTGAACAGCATGCAACGCCCCATATCCAGTCCGCCTCCCCACCACCCACACACCTTTCTTATCTCTAGTTTTGGAATTGCCTTTGTTAGAATTTGACACTATTTTTACACCTGTGAGAGCACTGCATTTCCACCGGGTGCAGTTACGGGGCCTGCAGAGACATGGTGTGTATGTGAACTTATTTTGGTCAGGCGCTAATAGCTTCTAAGCCACATAGAAATAGGACTAATAGCAGACAACCGTACATCACATGCTTTCAAACGGCTACAGAGGTTTCGATTAAAGTAATGTACAGTGGGAGGACGTGGCTGTGTGAGCAAGTGACGAACCGAAGCAATAATCTGGACTGATTTTACCAAATTGACACATTAAATAATCAGAAAATGTGGAGAGTGCCAGCTTTAAAGGAGACAGAGAGCAACTCCGCAAAAAGAAAAGCTGCAGGTGGATTACAGATATCCGTGAGAAAAATGGTAAAGTCAGCAAATTAAACTGAATTTTTTTATAAAAGACTGGAGCACTTAGTGAATAACAGAAAAGCAATCAATGGAATATGAAATAAAACCTTGGTTCTAGCTTAAAACCACAAGAAGATACTCCCACATTGTTAGCGTTCAGCTAGTGTAGCACTTGGTTGCAGCTCCCATTGTGTGTAAAGTAAAACCAAAAATGAGTAAAGTGCCATATAAATATATACATGCATATATAATTTATATAAATATATATATATATATATATATATATATATATATGTATATATATATATATGTATATATATATATATATATATATATATATATATATATATATATATATATATATATATATATATATATATATATATACAGGGAACCCCCGACCTACGAACGAGTTTGGGACCTAAGAACGGTTCGCAGCTCGATCCGTTCGTAGGTAGGGGGTGAAAATTATATTTAAAAAAAAAATTATTCATTCATTCATTCATTCAACCTTTATTTATCATGCTAACGGAGCGCGCGCACACATTTAAGCATGTAAAGTAGTGTACTGTAATGTTAAACATTGCTATTCACATTTACAGAATAAATAAAAATATATTTTCTTACTTTGAGATGGTCAAAGCCGACATCTTAGGTTGCCATGCGTTGATTGTTTTCGGGCCGAGCAGCGCGGGCCACCGCAGCTGCTCCAGGCCTGTGTTAGCTAGCTGGCTAGCTTCTGCTAGCCAAGCCATGAGCTAGTGTTGGAGCGGCGGCGCGATCAATCTGCAGCTCCTGCTCCAGCCGCTGCTCCAGCCTGAGACGTCCACAGAGCTATTCCAGCTAGTAATTAATCCACATGATGCGATCCTGGTCACCAGTGTTCAAAAGGCCGGCTCCCGTGTTAGCTCCAGTGTTAGCTCTGGAGCTAGCCAGGCCGGAGGTGTAGCCAGGCCGGCTGGAGGTGTTCGCACGGCGGCCTGGCACGATCGGCGATAAATCCGCTCCTGCCTGAGACATCCACAAAGTTCACAGAGACGTTTCCAGCTAGTAATTAATCCATATGAAGCCATCCTGGTCACCAGTCTTCGTCCAGCTCTCGGCAGCTAACCTAAGATGGCGTCCGGTCCGGTGTTCTACATTAATTTGTGACCGGAGACCCCAGTGACTGAACCTTAAATAGCGTCCGGTGTTCTACATTAATTTGTGACCGTGTAAACTGAAGACCTACTTCCTGTTTCCCAAAATTGCTCAAAAATTGCTCAAAAATGATCAGAAATGATCTTTTTTATCATAATTATTATTTATAAAGCCTTTAAAACAACCAGAGCTGCAACAAAGTGATGTACACATGAAATTAAGAACATTTAAACACAAAAAAAAAAAAAAAAAAAAATATTTTTTTTTTTTTTTTTTAATTCATATTTTTATTAAATATGATATGTTCGTAAGTCCCGTGGTTCGCAGGTCGATGGGGTCGTAGGTCGGGGGTTACCTGTATACAGGTAACCCCCGACCTACGACCCCATCGACCTGCGAACCACGGGACTTACGAACATATCATATTTAATAAAAATATGAATTAAAAAAAAAAAAAAAAAAATTTTTTTTTTTTTTTTTTTTTTTTTGTGTTTAAATGTTCTTAATTTCATGTGTACATCACTTTGTTGCAGCTCTGGTTGTTTTAAAGGCTTTATAAATAATAATTATGATAAAAAAGATCATTTCTGATCATTTTTGAGCAATTTTTGAGCAATTTTGGGAAACAGGAAGTAGGTCTTCAGTTTACACGGTCACAAATTAATGTAGAACACCGGACGCTATTTAAGGTTCAGTCACTGGGGTCTCCGGTCACAAATTAATGTAGAACACCGGACCGGACGCCATCTTAGGTTAGCTGCCGAGAGCTGGACGAAGACTGGTGACCAGGATGGCTTCATATGGATTAATTACTAGCTGGAAACGTCTCTGTGAACTTTGTGGATGTCTCAGGCAGGAGCGGATTTATCGCCGATCGTGCCAGGCCGCCGTGCGAACACCTCCGGCCGGCCTGGCTACACCTCCGGCCTGGCTAGCTCCAGAGCTAACACTGGAGCTAACACGGGAGCCGGCCTTTTGAACACTGGTGACCAGGATCGCATCATGTGGATTAATTACTAGCTGGAATAGCTCTGTGGACGTCTCAGGCTGGAGCAGCGGCTGGAGCAGCAGAAGCTGCAGATTGATCGCGCCGCCGCTCCAACACTAGCTCATGGCTTGGCTAGCAGAAGCTAGCCAGCTAGCTAACACAGGCCTGGAGCAGCTGCGGTGGCGCGCTGCTCGGCCCGACAACAATCAACGCATGGCAACCTAAGATGTCGGCTTTGACCATCTCAAAGTAAGAAAATATATTTTTATTTATTCTGTAAATGTGAATAGCAATGTTTAACATTACAGTACACTACTTTACATGCTTAAATGTGTGCGCGCGCTCCGTTAGCATGATAAATAAAGGTTGAATGAATGAATGAATGAATAATTTTTTTTTTTAAATATAATTTTCACCCCCTACCTACGAACGGATCGAGCTGCGAACCGTTCTTAGGTCCCGATCTCGTTCGTAACACGGGGGTTCCCTGTATATATATATATATATATATATATATATATATATATATATATATATATATATATATATATATATATATNCTCAGAAAAACCTTGTGCTATAAAGTCAGCTAAGAAATATATTTTTTCTCAGCAAAGAAATAATTGTTTTTACCGTGTTTTGTTGTAAAGTCCTTTGCTTCTGTGGCCGTCGCCATTTTGAAGAGGGCAAATGAGGCGCTGACGCGTCGCGTAGGCCGCTGAGAAACATCCATAAGTTCACCCTCCATGTTAAAAACTCTTCGTCTGACTCTTCGAAAACAAGCAATAAGGCTGCAGAGTAACACACTGGCTGCTAACTGCTATAGAGAGAGCGCTCTCTCTAGCCAAGAGACTGAGGGGGATGCTTTTTTGTCACGGACCACATCCGGCGCTGACAGGATATGGTCTGTGAGCAGTCGTCCGGTTGATTTAAGAGCCCGTAAATAAGTTTTTTCGTTTTTACTGATAGATAATTGGTTATTATCGGTACTGCATTTTAAATAAAAATAGCGCAAATCCGCTTATGAATTATAAAAGTTAGTCAATCCGCTAAAACGCTGACAAATTGTTTAGGTCCGCTATAAGCGGATTAGCGCTCCCTAGCGGTCTGCGCCCACCTTTGAAATTAGCTATTGTGCTAACTCCGGCATATTTACATTGATGCTTACTGCTGTTATGTTGATTAATATGCATTGTCCTGATAGAAAAAAAGAAAAGAAAAAAAGAAGTAAGCGAGACTCTTCTGGGTTGACTAAAAATGACATTGTTTACTGGACGTCTGTGTTTTTGGCTGCTGGACATATTGTACAAGAACCAGAGCTAAAGGACCAGTGCATCTTCCAGAGACACCTGAACCTACCTTAGAAATTGTTTAGAGGAGCCAGTGCTGCAAACCGAGAACTATTTTTTTTAAAGATTTTATTACTTTTCAGTCACATTTCCCCCCAAAAGCCAACTAGAAACAAATCCTGTTACAAAAAAGTTAATGCTCAATAACCCAGGTACCAAATCCAATAATTCTCAGTCGGGTCATCAATTGTCTGTCCAGATGACCTGACTGAGAATTATTGGAAATCCTGTTACGGTTACACAATGGCTACTTGCTTTGAAACTCTTCCTTCCTGCCTCACAGATAAGGTCTGTCAAGCAACAGACACGGTTCTTTGTGTCGTCTCTGAGTCACAGTGAGTGTTTTCAGCTGCAAACATGACGAATGAGCTGCGCATGTGCCAACAGCGTTACCAAGGCCCTGTCTGTAATCGTCATTGTTTGCTCATCATCTGTGACACAAAGGAAGCATCTCTCTCGTTGTTTGTTCAGGCCCTTTCAGACACAAAGCAATTTGTGCTCCGCTCTTCTCTCTGTTTAGCACATTCTGTTTGGAGAGTAGCTGAGGACAAAACAATCCTTTAAAACGGACCAAACTGTACGTCTCATTCCATTTTATACTTGCCCTCCTGTAACTGGCTATTGTTAAAAACTCCTTATAGTTGCACTTAGATACAAACTTACATTTAATATCCCGTATTTTTCCAACAATTTTGATACAAATACAAAGTTCTGTCGTGTCGATGAAAGAATACAGATGCACAGCATCAACTTTCTTTACTTTTTATCCTTGGGTAACACTAAAAACCTTTTATTTTTGTCAACATCCATTACAGCTCAGTCCTTAAATCCTGTGGCATCACTGAGGAAAAAAAATGGGTTTGAAACGTTGCATTTCTTTTGTTTTATACTGTCTGAAAGCAACTGGCGATATAACTGTAAAGACAACAGTTTTTATAATGTTTTTTTGGAAAGAAAAAGTCCTTTCTGTCTGTGAACCTGGTGTACAGAAAAGCACATAATACGCATTCTACGTGTTGCACATAAATAATTTTAATACGTTTTAATTCTTTCAGATATTCCATTTTTAATTTGGTATAAAGGCAATGTTTGATGACAAATCCTCAAATCTGATTATAAAAAAAAAAAATGAAGAGGCAGAAATTATTTTAAGCATTTGCCACTTTTACTTACCGTACTTTTCACTGTATTTTATTAATCTTTATTTAACCAGGCAAACCTCAATGAGATCACATATCTCTTTTGCGAGGGAGGAAACCCACGCAAGCACAAGAAGAACAAACTCCACACAGAAAGACCCCAGGTGGGTTGAACCCAGGACCGTCTTGCTGTGAGGCAACAGTGCTAACCACTGAGCCATCATGCTGCCACAAGTCACACCATTTTGCATAAATTAGCATGCATGCAACTCATACAGTGAAGAGACTTATTTTATTTCTTTTTTCAAATTTATAAACCAATTTTAGCCTGAGATCTGACAATTTCATTCATTCTGACATGGAAAATAACATTTTCAGCCACTAGAGGGTGCTCGAGTTATGAGCCACTTTCGTCTTGCTCTTGAACTCCTGGAGCAAACCTCAAATTAGCTGCATTTCGCCGCCCAGGTGAAATGCAGCGAATTTGACCCTAAAGTGCATTTAGGTGCTTATCTTGTTACATTTTGAAGAAATGCACATCGAGTCCTCCCTATGCGCGCTCCCGCTTCCACAAATTGGATTTTGGAATGCAGCTGATTTGACCATTAAAGTGCATGTATTAAGGAAAAGTTCAACTGAGACACACCTTTGCTATAGTGTTGAGAAAAAAATTGTTTTTAAATGTTAATCTTGTTAAATTCTTGTTAAAGTTCTCCCGTGCATGCTCCCGTGGCCGCCATTTGGCAGCCAATCGATTTTTGGTCCACGTTTCTGGATGGTCAGCGATGACACATAATAGATGCGACTTATATGGCGATGCGACGTGTACGGCGAGAAGTACGTTAAGTTCAAGTTTATGGTGGTGCTATAAGAGAGATAAATGTCTTCGGTTTGATTTGTTTGTACAACTTTTTGTTCATGCGATGCCACCCACCACCATCATGAGCTGATCTGATTTTCAGCTTCATATTCTTTAGTGATTCTCAAGGGGAGGAGCTTTTTTTGTTGCATGCACGTTTTGGAAGCAATAAACGGGATTAAAACTTCAGTTCCTATTTTCTTTAACAAGATTTATGGCTTCCATTAGCTGTGAACAATTTCAGTATGATTAGATGGCATGCCTCAGCAGTCTATGTCCTCATTGCTATAAGATGTCAAGACAAAATGTTCAAAACTCAAGTTTGAGTGACACAAAGGCTGGTATTGATGGGGAAAAAAGTCATTGGGTTTGGCACAGATGACTGTAAAATTGATTATTTAGAAAATATTGCCCATAGGGTATGTTGATTTGTTTTGATCATTTCTGTTTTTCATGTAATACTAAATGCATTCAGGGTTGTGTGCATGGGATGATATGTGCACAATGTGTGTGCAAGGGCAACAACGGTAATTTTATGAGTGCAATGATACAAAAAACAACTGCTGGCTGGTCTATGGGAAGTTGGGGAGCTCAGGGTGCTGCAGCACCTTGGTGTCATACAAAACAGAGTAAAAAAAAAATTGTGCTGAATACAATTACAATCCAATGATATTTACTGTAAATAACAATGTGTTTCGTAACTTCAGTAGTCCATATAAACCACAACTCTTTTTTCAGTATGAGGCAAAATTATACAACCACTTAAAACACAGTGCTTTTGTTCAAATCCTCTTTTTTGGATATGAGTTTTCTTCTAATATTTATTGTTAAATACTTTTAGATTTGGTGGAGCCACATCTGATTTTCATCCTGCTCCAGCAAAGGAAGCAAAAAAAGTTGAAGCTTTGGTTAAAAACTTAAAAATTACACCTGCATGTCCAAATGATAGTTCATGTTGTTGCTGTTGGATTTGGTGGAGTTAAAAATTGACGAGTATCTCCAGTTCTAAATGTCTGAGAGACCAGGCAATCAAAAAACAAGTGAAATACACCAGTTCCCAGTTTTCTCTGTCTACACTGGTTAAACAGGGACTACAGAACACTACTGGGAGTTTAGCTTTGGGGCACTTTGTGCAATTTGCCTCAACAGTGATCTCACATAGCTCACAGTGATGGGATTTATATTGATCTTGTAAATAAATGGTACAAAAACCAGCAAACACGTTTCCAGAAACCGGCAGTAAGACTAATAATGTGTTGTCAGGTACAGTAGGTGGGAAGCAGTCGGCTAGAAATTTAATCTGAGGTTACAAAATTATAAATTTTGTTTCTAAAACCATTAGAAAATTTAAAAAAAAAAGCGTTCTGAGGGCAGACTCTTCATTATTAAGGGCAAATAATTTCAGCAAACCATTCTATTTTTTGTACAAAGTATCAAATTTAAGCATTTTTCCCCCCAAAGCAACATGTGGATCCAAACTATATTTGTGATACCTTTTGTGTGGGTTAATGCTTTTAAATGCAGTTAAAGCAACACACAAAGATGCAAACAAATTAATTACAAATGGGTTGAGCTGTTACAAAAAGGAGCAAATCTTGCACCTGAGACCAGACGACTTAACAACATTGATTATTTTCAAAAGTCGGCAACTCAAGATCCACCAAACACTTGTAATTTTGCTCATTAGACGCATCAAAGTTTACAAAACCAGCATATAATCTGAAAGTATAAAGAGGGGATTTCCCCCAGGGAGCTCAATGTGCACCTCTTAATCAGTTTATTCAACGTAGGCCTGGGCTGCAGAAGTGACATTTCCATCTTTTCAACAAAACCTCCCATGTACATCAGCTCCTTTGTGCTTCTCTTACCGAGGACCGTCCGGTCCTCCGAGACACCGTCTGCCCTGGAATGAGATTACCATAAAGCTAGAGCGATGCACATCCACAGCACAAGCGGCAGGGAGCTTCGGCACCGAGTGGACACAATAGATTTTCAGGCCCATTGTCTACCTGAATGCTGCGTGCTGAGATAAACCAAGGATAGAATGATACAGCATGTGGAGGCGGATCTTTATTTATTTTTCATCAGTGACGATGAGGGTGGCTGTTGTGTTAGTGGGATCCACATTTTTTTCCTCTGCCATTGATGCCAGATGCTTTTAGTGTGCCAAAGTAAGCACCCCCCCACCCAACCTGTCCTTCCTACTGTCCTCTGCCAGTTTAACACAACCATCTGCAACCATTGTCTTGCAATATCTTCTTCCAGTACATTTTCAATCTTTCTTTGCCTTTTCTTCCCCCAAGGGAATGTGTCATGTGGTTAGGCGTCCATGAATTTTCCAGAAGATGCTGGCAAATGAGAGCAACAGTTTAGAAATCCTACTTTAGAGTCTGCGTTTGTCAAAATCTATTTATTAAAGACTATTGACGAATTGAAAAGAAGAGCTCAGAAAAGGACCTTGTTGCTGAGAACATGAAAAGGCAGCTGGATTTCCTCCCTTCGTCTTTCTTTTAAGACGTTTGGTTTCTCATTTCAAAGGATGTGGAGGCCTTTTAGTTGCCTTTTGTTCAAGCACTTGAGATCAACCTGACCTGGATGGCTGAGATTCTACAAATAAAGCAGTGAAAATGAGAAGTTTCTCATTCCACAACAATGTCTAAAGTGGTCTGGAGACTAGTTGAGACACATCAACCAAGGAGTTTGCTGACATTTTGGAGGTGATCAGAAGACTCTAGGTTCAACCCCTGGCTAGTTCGTCATAATATGACATTACATCACCAAGACAATGGCGATTTGGTTCTCTCTCCTTCAGAGTAACATGATATTCCTTAATTTTGTTTAATCTCTAAGGCAAATTCAGAACACAGTTACAGTACATAACAAATATTATTTTCACAAATTAACATGTTATCATATAACAATGGGGGATGTTCTGGTTCCAAGAAGTTTTCCACACCTCTTTGGGACAAAGCTAATGATATCATGATGCCTCAGTAACTTTTGCGAGTTTTGGCCAAAACAAAAGTTCTTTATTTGACTTGTCAAATGCAATCTCAAAATCTAGGAAAATATATGGTAACCGTTAATTTAGTATACTATTTATAAACACATTGCAAAAAACAACAACAACAAAAAAAAAACCCACCAGTATGCAACTTATTTTACAGTAAAAGTGTCATCTGGTCTACTATCTTTGGTTCCAAAGAACTGCAACAGTAATGTTCAAAATAATTTGTAGTGCAAGATCAACAACAAACAGATAAAATAACTTAGATGCATACAAGTAAATTAAATTGTGCAAAACAGACCAAATTAAAGAAAAAAAATCAAGGAAATACTTAAATACTGTAAATGAACAATTATATGAAACCACGTAAAATTATATAAAAAAAAGAATAAATAGTTATTAAAACTATGTAAATGTGTGCAAAAATTAGCAAAAACTAAACTTTAGTTGTTAAAAAGATTCATATAAAAATCATTAAAAAAAATCAATTCCACTTAGGGGGCCCTCTAGAGGAGTGTTTTTCAACCACTGTGCCTAGGCACACTAGTGTGCCACGAGTGATCGTCAGGTGTGCCTTGGAAATTATCAAAAAAGCCCCCCCCCCACCTTCTACAACCTCTTTAAATTTAAGACCACATTGTTGTGGTACTGTTCGGGTGTATTTTTGAAGACATGTTAAGTGCAATTTGAAATAAGAAATATAAAATATGATAAAAATACATTTTTGTGTTTATTTCATTCCTATTCAAGACACTTTGATAAGAATGACTATATATTTAATATAGGTGGATACAGTGTATCTATGTTTACAATTTTGGTTGGTGGTGTGCCTCGGGATTTTTTCAATGAAAACACTGTGCCTTGGCTCAAAAAAGGTTGAAAAACACTGATCTAGAGGCCCTGGGACCCTAAGCAGCCGCTTAGTTTGCTTATGCCTTAGGCCGGCCCTGCTCCCTCCTGTAACCAGCTCCTGCCGCCGCCACCTGTTGTCTTTCCCCAGGTGTTTGTCATTGTTTAATGTCTGTATATCAGTTTCTGTGTTCCTCAAGGTCTTGTATGGTGTTTATGGTTCTGTCTTCCTCCTTTAAATCCATGAGTTCTCTGAGTCCTGTCTGCACATGGGTTCTACCAGATGCACAAAATGTCACAAGTTTAAATAAGGAAAGCATTCTTGAGCTATTATTGTGCTAGTGAAACTTTTGGGAACAAAAGAAAACAGTTCATGGCTGTACAGCTACATCTCAAAAAATTAGAATACAGTATCGTGAAAATGTTAAATGTTTTTTGCTTCAGGCAGTGAAACTCATGAAGATTCATTACACATCGAGTGAAATATTGCAAGCCTTTATTTCTTGTAATTGTGATGATTATGGCTCACAGATAATGGAAACCCAAAACTCAGTCTCAGAAATATTTGTTCATCCATTCAACCTTTATACAAGTTGGTCTCATTGAGCCTTGAGGACTCGTTTACAAGAGAGACCTGTAGAGAATAAGAATATTGTGATAAAGTTCCATTTTAGAAACATTAAACACTTTGCACTATGCACAGGGGCATTCCTCAAGTCAAGCCCCTCCTGAACCAGAGACATCAGAAGTGTCTTACTTGGGTTTGCAAATGTCACCTTCCTAACAGAGCACTTTGCTCTCAGACTGCAGGTTTACTTGCAGTTCCTAGAGTTCCCAAAAGCAGAATGGGAGGCAGATCTTTCAGTTATCAGGCTCCTGTCTTGTGGAACCAACGTCCAATTTCTTTCCATGAGGCTGACACCGTGTCTACTTTTATAGGCTTTTCCTTTTTTTTATAAATCCTATAGCTAGGGTTGGCTTGTGTTTCCTGAGCCAGTGGTTAATTTGAGCCAGATCCTGCCGGAACAAGATCCCCAAGTGTCCTGAATGCATGTGCAAATGTCCAGATGCCAATGCCAGGATTCATCAAACTCAAACGGTGACAGAGTAGTTCAGGCAGCATGCCTCACATTGCCACCTCAGTGTTTCCTTTAATAAGCTTATTGAAACAATACCCATGAAAATCCATTATTGAACTTAAAAGTGTTCAAGAAAGTTCATGTTTTCAATGCTGAGCAGTGCACATTTATTACTTTTCTCATATGAGGGCAAAATAATTAGGAAAAAACAACAAATGGGGAGACATATGATGCAAAATAACCCCCCAAAAAACAAAAACATTGTTTGTGTGTAAAATATTACCAGAAGTAGGCAAACTGATTTGTGATCGCATAAAATCTGTGAAAATAGCTTTTCTTTGTTTCAAAACTCTGTTTCAGTCTTGCGGCGGCTGTTTAAAATAGTTAAGTTTAGTCTTTATTACCAATCTGAGAGCCATCATGCCCTGAAGGTCTCTTGTTTAATGTTATCTGCAGCTGTGTGGAGACCATCAGCGCAGATTTAACGTCCTTCTTATTTCATTTTGAGCTTCAGCTAAGCCCTGCTGCTCAGAAGAAAGACATCAAAACCCTGACGCTGATGACATTTACATGACTAATTAAAGCAGCTCATTCTTTAAAATGACAAACACTAATCTGAGTTGATGGAGGGATCAGAATAATGCATACTAACTCTGTGTTATTTATCAAAGGAGGATGTAACAAAGTTTTTTTTATAGGGCTTTCGTTGTACAGTATATTTATTATTTTATTGAGGGGTTAAAGAAGCTTCACACCCTGTGTAGATTTTTTTTTCCCACCCAATATTTTATTCAGTAATCTTTAGCAATCATCTCAATGAATGGTCCATTTGGAAAAGTGGATAAATGTTATGATGAAAACTTTTGGTATACAAGTTGTTTATTGATATATTGATGCTTTAATGCAAACACACATGCACCGTATTTTTCGGATTATAAGGCGCACTTCATATCCTTAAACTTCCTCAAATCAACACTGAGCTTCATAAGATGCACCTTTATTGTGCCTTATAGTCCAAAAAATACGGTATATAACATGCTTCATTCAACCTTTATTTATACAGGCTTTTCTTTGTATTCATTAAATACATAAAAAAATAAAATGCCAAGTTCATGCTCATTAATCCAGATATGTAAATCCAACAATGTACAGTGAGATCATCTGGACGGTTTCTTTAGTTGTTGAGATGTTTCGTCCTTTATCCAAAGGACTTCTTCAGTCTGAGGAGCCACCAAACCAAATCCCACAACAGTTCATTCCCAGCGTGGAAAAAAACAACAACAAAAAACAGGTTGGTGGTGAAAAGATGGCCTCCAGGGCCCGCCTTCTCCCCCCTCAACTCCTCTAAGGCAGACCATGCCAAAGTGGCTCAAAACACCAATGTTCATGCTCATTAATTCAGGTATGAATCCAATTAAATAAAGTACAATAAAATGGAGGTAATGATGAGTTTATAATTTTTTCAGCTTTGCCGTCTGTTTTTATAGAAATGAACTTGAATTTGATCAATTTAGTCAAAGCGAAATATGCAAGCTTTCAAGCTGTTCCACCTGGAGTGAATCTAACTCAGTCACTGCTGTTTAACATTTACCTTGCTGGATTGACACTGCTCGCAGAGCTTTTTAATCACCACAAGTGTTAAAACAACTCCCAAATCAACACCCATCAACTCCAAATTATTAACTCTGAAAAAACAACACTACAGATTTTGCTCTGAACAGCTCACTGTACATTATCAGCAAAGTTGTAATTTATGGTTATTTTTCATTCACAAATGTTTTTCTGTTAACCTGGATCCTGATCCAACGTGTCTTTGTGTGCATAAAATATCACACACACATTTATTAGCGCATTAGTGTTTATAAAGTTAATCTTTTTCTTCGTCCTAAAAATCATACAGGTTATTTATTTTTTGTTTGTTTAAATTAGGTTCTGGTACAAATGTGATACTTTTTAAGATTTATATATGTGTAACATGGTTTCTTCATGAATGAGCATTTCCTGTTAAATACGGTATAATGGTTGTTCACATTACAAATAGGCCGTCTTACTGTATATTATTATTATTATTATTATTATTAATATTTTCAAAAGTAATTAATCCAAGATGAGTATGTCTACTTTAGAAACTCTAACTATGGCTTCTGCTGAAACAAGTTTGGCACAGAAACTAATGTTATCTCAATAATGTATTAGTATTTGTCTGGGTCAGTAACAGAAAATAAAGATGAAGTATATTTTCACGAAGGAGAACAACAATGTTTGTATCTTTTGGGAAAAATAGCATTTTTGTGCTGGCAGCAAACTGTACGATTCTAGGACCTCTCTATTTTCAATATTTACCATTAACTAGTGTTAATTTTAGGACTCATTTTTCAGCCATATTGTAGATTTTTAACATTTTAAATAAACAACCTGTTTCTCACAGACAGCTGAGCTTTCAGTAAAATCAAACAGACACAAAATATGAGCTTTTTTCTTCTTCTGTGTCTCCGGCAGCTTAAGAAACAAGCCAGACGTTTAATCCTTTTATACCAAATTTTTTTTTTATCAAAAAGAAAAAAGCATTTAATTGAAAAATTCCTTCTCTTCCTGTGGAGCCATGATTGGGTTGTTGTTGGTGGGCAAGCTGCTGTTTCACTTTAGGGAAAACAAATTATAACCACAAACTGCATCTAATTATTTCAGATTTCATACCTGAAGACTGAATTATAATAAACAGACTGCTAACATTTACTGATGAGCAAAGGGTTTTAGGTGTGACGCTCCACATGCTGATATCAGAAATAAAAGAATAAATGCTATTGAAAGAAAAGCTGCGGGTTAGTCTGAGCTTCTTCAGTGAAAAAAATCTTCTGTTACACCCAGAAATACAGTGGAGTGCTGATATTATCATCAATATTATGGGTCATACGAGGCTAAGCTGCTCTAGAGGACTGTGTTTAGCTACTAAATTCTGATTTTGATGACAAATTGTGTCATTTACTCATTTTATACAAGTCAAAAGGCTAAATATTTACTGTACCACCTTGCAAAAAGGAAGATTGGCAGTCAATAAGAAATACAAAATTATAAATTCCTTATTGTAGTTCGCTCAGTCAAAAGTTACTGTTCCTCCAGCATCAACGTGTGGCACGGAGGCTGCACAGCTGCAGATAGAAAAGCTTTGAAGAGAGTGGTGAAGGCTGCAGGAAGAGGGCCACCTGCATCATGGTAAATGGTAAATGGAGCTTATTTATATAGCGCCTTCCAGCCCCCTCTGAGGAGCCCCAAAGCGCTTTACAATACGAGCCATCTACCCATTCATACACACATTCATACACCGTTAGTGGTAGCCTGCCTTGTAGGGCGCTATCCAGACCTACCGGGAGCAACTCGGGGTTAAGTGTCTTGCCCAGGGACACAACGTCACAGAAGGACCACACTCACCCAGCACACACACTTTTTGCCCTGCTCCCCTCAGGCAGGAGGTTGCGGAGCATTAAGCATAGAACCACTAGATTGAGGAACAGCTTCTACCCTGAAGCTGATAGACTCATGAATCCAAAACCATAAAAATCACTGTAATTACACTCTAATTGATAATATGTGACTTGTATGTGCTGCTGATTATCCATACTACTGATTATTCATGCTGCTGATCTCATGCTGCTGTATTCATTCATATCCATCTGCTCACCACAGACTCATGTTCGGGCTACTATTACGTCGCATTGTTTTACATTATTAGTGTTGGCGTATATCTTAGTGTGTATCTTAGATCCTTATTTACTGTTTCTTTTTATACTTTATATTTTACTATTTTGGGTGTAACTGAGACCCTTTGTACAAACATAATTTAGTTCCACCTCATGTACGTGTGATGGATCGACAATAAGGGTACTTGAACTTTAACTTACTGCAGGCCTTTTAGTTTCAAGATTTTTTTGGAGAGTTCTCAGTTGT